>OOIL02004480.1:2492986-2539434 GCA_900332095.2 Cuscuta campestris | reverse complement strand
TTGCCTCTCTACAAAAATTAGCTACAAAGGAGAATATATATAGGCATTACAACCTCTACTTACTTAACCATTAAGAAAACTTAGTCATTAAGCAAACTTAGCCATTAAGTAAACTTAACCATTAAGAAAGCTTAGCCATTAAGTAAACTTTGCCATTAAGTAAACTTAACCATTAAGCAAACTTAATCATTAAGCATCAGGCTCCATAACCTAACACCCCGTTGGGGTATGGGGAGCCAAGATGGACGCAGTCTTACCACTCTAAAAACAAAGATGATGTTTCTGTTAGACCCTAGATGCATTGAACAAAGATGATGTTTTTGTTAGAGTATGACTAAAACATACTCCCTCCGTTCCCCAGAGATCTTCCAATTAGCCCTTTTATTTGTCTCCCAAATATCTTCTCATGAGCCCTTTTAACATTTAAAATACCACAACTACCATCACTTACTTTATTTATTACAGCGCACCCGCCTCATTTTATATACTCCACCCATTTTCATTTAAGGATATTTTGGTAAACTTTCATCTTTTTTTTAATTCTTCTTAAAAACTACAAAAAGTCAAAATGAGAACATCTTAGGGGGTGGAGGGAGCACTACATACATTTGTGGTATTAAAAAAGCTAATTAATAAATAATAATAATAATAATAACAACAACAACAACAACAATAATAATAATAATAGTGTCCACTATTGCTATCACATGCTGCACTTGCATGAAATAGTAAGCCAAGAGGACTATATGTTTCAACATTGAAATAAAAATATAAGATATGTTTGTAAATCTTGTTTTTAAAGCTTATAGCTTATTGTATGTAACAATAAAGCACTAGTATTTGGAATATATAAACAGCTCTATCTGTCATCGTGCTTCAAGAAAAAGCTAAGACATAATCTTTTTTCTATAAGCACTTTATTGTAAAAAATAACACCCTCAAGCTGCTACACTATTAAAATCATTATCTTGTTGCCTGTTTGCATCTTTAATGTGTACGCCATTTATCCAAAGCTAATTTTACCAAATACTTTTGAGTTTTAGCTTTCAACTAGTAGTTGTTAGCTTTCTAGCATTCAACCACTCCATTCATCAGCCCACTAGAAGTAGTTCTACTAAGTATATTGAGATATCTAATGAAACTGTCTAAGTTCAATACATTTAAAAGCATTTATGAAATATATGTCAGAATGCCCCTTAAATATGAATATGAAATTCCAAAAATATGCTTTTAAATTATAGAGTAATGTTGGAATTAGAAACTAACCACACAAATAATTCTCTAGGCGATAGTAAATATCCTCCTCTAAACCTGTGTAACTTCTCTCTTTGACTCTTTTCAGACATGTTGAGTATATTCATCTTTGAGTAAACTCTAGTGTTAGGTACATCCAACAGTTATTATGGCAAGTTAGCTCGTTCGAATAGATAAAAATGAGAGGAATACCTTTCTCTCCATCTGAGGAGAGCCTCTAGAAGAGGGACGGGAGTGTGTCGTGCAATCATAGCCAATGAATCCAATACTTGTTCATAGGATGGGTCTGATGGTCGAAGGTACTGCCCATCCTGTGATTCCACAAGTGAAAGAAATATCGTATCAGCCTATCAGGTATGAAATAGCCGCCTCAAATTTGTTGAAATTTAAAAATTATTTTATTCCAAACTTTTTCTTCTGTATATTCAACCAAAAAAACATCTTTTGAAACCATAGCCAACCATAAAGCAAAGAACACATTTAGAAATCCCCACTTAGAGAGAATGAGCTTGTTCTTACTGAACATTGACATAAGAACCAATTCCAGAACAATGTCTATAACAAAGCCCAGTAACAAACTGTATGTCCGCAATATGAGTTTTGAGTTCAAGACAAAGAAAATGAGCAATTGAGAATGATTGCTGGTGTGATTGATTCTCACTTGAGCTTGGGCAGTTTCAATACGACGCCGAGCAAGCGGAAGAAATCTCTGCAGCAAAGCATCAACAATCAGTTTGGCTGCACTCCCAGCCTTCATCTTCTCCAAATGTTGAGCAATCAACTTCAAGTCCAAGCTTGATAATTCATTTCCAACTTAAGTCGTTCACTTTGAGCCTGATCACAAACCCAATCAAACATGAAGGTGACAATTTTATTCTCCTTCATCATCCACTACAGCCTGTTTGGAAAGAAATGGAAATGAATTCAATTGATAACTGAACTTATTTTCTTAAAATGTTACCATTTTTTAAACTAAGAAATGAATTCGGCTGAGAATTAAATTCCCTTAAAATGCAAGAATGCACATCAGATAAAAATCCAAAAGATTTGCTGCAGGAAATCTGAACCAGATAAAAAATTTATCTGAATTGCTACAGGAAATCTGACGGAATTGGCCTAAATATTAAAATCCTAAAAAATCCCTCTCCACAAGTTCGATCCTTCCATCTAGTACTGACAACTCTAGCTCAGCTTCAATTAGCCAAAGATTAATTGTATGTTTGGATGAAAGGAAAATGGGAAGGAAATAGAAATTAACTTTTTTGCTTGGATGAAAGAATGAAAGGAAATTGATACGGGTCGAGTGCACCCACCAGACGAGACCCATGCAGAACAGGATGACTCTCTCGCACCTACGGCGGTACGATGTTCCCGAAGACGGCGTCGCTTGTAGGAGTCGCCGTTCGGAGCAGCCCGGAACCGATGCGGGAGTCGTCGCTGTTTCAGATGCTCTTTACCGGGATTTTCTGATGAGCTGTGTATCCTGTGTCTATGCATGTCCTTTGTGTTGGTTCTCAATCAAATCAAAAGGAACAACTTGTTTGATATACTACTGGACCGGGTTTAGGTGAAGTATTTACCGGGTCAGGTGGTCTTACTGGATGTGGTTGGATGCATGACCGGGTCTATGAGGACTTTTTTACTTCCCACTTTAAAGTTTAAACAAGTCTATTAGAATTGCCAAAGAACTTAAGTCTATTAGAATTGCCAAAGAACTTCTAGTACAATTGTATTATGGTGACTCTTTGATATCTTAGGTAGGTTGATCAGCAGCATGTACGATCTACGATGATCAGATATTTTCGTAAAATGCGCACTATGTTGTTATTTTTCATAGTTTGGTACGATTTTATTTTACGACTAAATGTCATTTAAAAACAAGATCATATTATATCATATCAATGTCTAACTATGTCTTATTGCTTTGATGGTAAAAAAGAATTACTCTCTCCATTTTTAAGGGAGAGTTAAATATGGCTTTGACTTCCAATAATGTCCCTTCATCAAGCTTGGAAGAAGAGGCGTTGCTACGAAAATAAGGATTTCCGATGAGTTCTTCAAACACAAATTATATGAAAATTGATGGACTTGCCTAGCGGAAGAGAGGACGACCGCAATTGTTGGTATGACGCACAGACTGAGGAAACCATTTTGGATTGAAGAAAGAATTAAAGAGATAGGAGAATTGAGGTTTTCATTGAACCCTGGATTATGTCTCTATTACCGTCGTTTGAAGACACCAAAGCCGCCGGCAAGCACAACAATCTTGGCTCCGGCGAGCCGTGCCTTAAGCAGCCACCGTACAGCCGCCGGCGAGCACCGTCGGACACAGATCTACGGTTTTCTAGGGAGGGGGAGATAGACGAAGGGAGAAAGGGTAAATTGGGAGAGGGGAGACAATCCGCCGACAAGCGGAGACAGATCTAGGGTACTGTGGCATGTTTTTGCAGAGAAGAGAAAAATAAATGGAGAGAAGGTGGATTGAGAGAGGAGATACAGAGGATGGTTGAGGCGTGGGGAGTGAATATTGCAAGGCTATAATAGTCATTATACGTCTTTTTTTGGAAGTAGGAAGGTAGTTTTAGAACGGAGAAAAAAGGAAAGTGGGAAGATGGTTTTAGGGCAGAGGGAGTATTTTTTTCGTGATTTTAAGGTCCACGTGTAAAACATAGACCTTCTCATACTTTCATGAACTGACAAGTGAACTTTTTTATTTTTTGCAAAAAAAAAAAAAAACTAATTTTTTATGATATTAATGCATTAAGGTCCATAAACAAGTATAGACCTTAATATTACGTAAGGATTTGCCGGTAAATAAACGGTCCATATTTTACTATTAAAAAAGATCAACAAATTTAAAAAAATGCTCATCAATATTTATATGCATTCTTACCCAAAAAATGTACTGTTTAGTTGTAGCATTTGACAAACATAATTTTAAATTATTTTCTTCTATAAAAAGAATACTCTGTATAGAAATTGAGTTGTACTCCGTAATAAAAAAGTTTAAGAGACTAAGATTAAATAAGTTAAAGATGTTCCAAATAAATAAAAAATAAATAAAAATCACTTCGTAAAAGACACGAGTAGCAAACGAGCATGTATAATTAATTGATTGATTTAACATTCTAGTATAGCAATTTGGTTTGGAGTTTTTTGGGACGGACCGGTTTGGGTTATTTGGAGTATTTAAATAGAGTCATTTAAAAACACATTTTTTGGCATTTTTCAGTTCAATATTTGATGGGTTTTAGAACCTAGACCTAGAGTAAACTAGATAATGGAGAGTAGTTGAACGGGCAGAGTGCCCTAATTTGTTGCAAGAGTGTGGTGTTTGAGTATATATTGCTTGGTAAGATTGTCATGCCCTTTCCGTGAAGTGAGGCTATGGGGACAACGTGGATAAGAACTACTAGGTGACAAATAGATAGGACATGTAACTTCAAAAATCAAAATGTTGGGTAAGACAAGGACCCAAGATTCACCTTTCATTTCTGGCCAAAGTTCCAAGAGTCCATGGGGACAACCTTAGCGGATAGTACAAACGTTAGAAGACATGCTTAAATCTTGTGCACTAGAATTTCAGGACACTTGGGACCGGCGCCTTTCATAAGTTTCATTGCTGGAGTTTGCATATAATAATAGTTACCAAGCAAGTATTGGCACAATGGCAGCCTAAACAGATTTGCATGAACAATTTCTAGGCACATTTGCTTATCTAAAAAGGTGACGAATTCTGTATCTCTATAAATGTAGTAGGCTATACAATTTTCGTTGAAGAAAGTAAATACAGAACTTGCCGGCTGATGAGTTTTCAAGTGATGGGAACTTTGATAGATAACCCGGCCATGTTTGCTCACGCCTTGCACAAAGATCTGATGAGATAGTAGATTTTCTTTTCAAGTCTCACGGCTGTCAAAAGGCCACGTTTCAAACTGGTGTGGAAGAATTTACCTGTCTGAGGCACAAGAGGGGCTTCTGTGTCAATAGCCGTAGCGGTCATTCAACGAAGTCCTCCCATCACCACATTGGCCTGGTTAACCAAATCAACCATGTTAAGGACAGGAGGAAATGCAAATATAGCAGAAGGCTAAGTAATACTCTGTTGGTATTAGTGGGAGTTTTCTGTAACTTATTTGACTTGGGTCGATGATAGAAAACAGCAATGATATTACTTTGTCCTTAACAATGTCTTTGCCTATTATTTTATGCTCATAATGAAGGGCGATAAGGTCTTTTTCTTCATAAAATGTTACGGAGTACCTTTTATGGAAACGAGAACTTAATTTTAGAACACCCATAAAAGGATAGTGGGAAGTTAATTATGAAAAAGAGTACATTTTTGGCCTAAAGAATGGAAATGAAATTTTACCCTCATTTCATGTATTATTTTCGTTGGCACGCTTATTATGTAAAAGAAATTGTCTTTGAGATTTATTTAGAAAAGGAAAGAAAATATATCAACTACTCAATTCTTTCTATGATTCTATTCTTAAAAAACCAGAATATAATTTTGGGAGAGATGGAAATTGGAAGCAGGCAATTTAATTGAATGGAAAGGTGTAATTTTTTTCTGTTGATAAATCGATGAACCGATACATTCGGCCAGTTCAACTACTTCAATCAACTTTACCCTAACCAAGTGGGCTCCACCACCACCCTACTCTCAGACAAAAGAAAAAAACAATTATAAAATGAAATACCTTTAGGGGGCACCCAGGTCTCATAGCTGACTTCGCTTGCCAAAAATGGTGGCCGATCAGGACCGAGGGTTGCTTTAGTCTTTTTCTTCTTCTTCTCCACGGAGCTCTCGTGAGAGACCATGTCACCAGTGTGCTCGTTTTCATCATCCAAAGCATGGTATCCTCTTGAATGCTTTAACAACAACGCAACAGCTTCCTCAGCCTCCATGTCAACTCCAGAAGATTGTGGTTTCTCAGCTTGAACAGCTTCATTGGATGCTGCCTCATCAAGCTTGACTTGTTTCCGCTTCCTTATTATAAGACCTGGAGCTGCATTTTCAATCACCGATGCACCCGAGTTTTGAACTATTCTCTCCCTGTCTTTATAGTCAATAAATTGATCATTTTCTTGTTGCACGTCTGGCTGCAACTCCACAACATCAGGTTCTTTCTTTTTCTCTTCCTCAACAGCTCCAAGCCACTGGGGCTTAACAACAGTGTACTCAATAGATTTATTATCGTCTGTTTCTTTTCCCTCTTTGTTAGTATTCTCTTTGCTGGATTCAGAAATACTAACAGTTCCTTTTTTCTTGGAGGAGGGGCCAGGCTTCTCCTCACTTCTTCGCACATTGGATGGGTTACCTTTGAACAATTCAGTCTTTGGCTCCTGAGATTTCATTTCCCTCTTTCTGACAGCTTCACCAGATGGATCAGCAATCTTGAGCAAGTATAGTATCCTATCCAGCTCTGATTGAAGAGCAGACAGTTCATTGTGCAGCCGGTCCTTCTTTTCGTGATCTGACATTTAAAAAAGGACAGTAAAATAAATCATCATGACCACCACAAGTCCACAATATCACTTTGTGGAGAAAACATTATGGGTTGGAACTTGGAAGTTGGAACCCAGAAAATTTGGAAGAAAATCTGAGGGAAAAGTTCAAACTCATTTTGTTTCTATATTTGTATTGTATAAAGACTAAGAAATCTAATATAAGTTTAATCATGATAATCATAAAGAAATACTCTGAGTTCCAAACAAAGCATAAGGAAATCAAACTATCAAAGCCTTAAGGGAACAAAATTGTTTTCCTAGTTCTCTTTCATATTCCATATTACTTTGAGTTCCAAGCATACCCTAACGGAAACAAAATTATCATTGATAACTATAGTTAAATACTCTCCATAGTCATCTAATATCATTTTTTGGAGTTCCAAACATAGCCTAAAGGTCAAAAATCCTCATGAGTTCATGACAATCATAAAAAAACTCTGCATAATAAAATGAAAAGATTAAATAAAACAGAGTTCACCATGCAATTTATCCAGCTTGAACCAAATATGTTCCCTTCCAGAGAAAAATATAAAAAAGAAATTTACATGCATGTTTGAAAGCAATGATAGAAAGTAGATATAAATACGGAAAACCCATGGTAATGGCATACCTAATTGAGATGAAAGCCCTGACATGTATATATCGAGGTCATCACCAGATTCTAGACTATCATTTGCTTTACTGGTATTATCTTCAGAAAATAGCAGCTTTCTTTTGTCCTCCATCTCCCTGACTAAGGAATCCTTCTTATCAAGGAGAGAATCTGCTGTTTCAAATGATTGGTTTTCACCCGCCTTTTTCTTGGCGGGTTTCTGTGTCCGATCGTAAAACTCATCATCATCACTGTCAGGTCAAAATATGAAGAAGCTTGTTATTTCAGCAATAGATCACTAAGACATGCAAGAGATATAAGTATCTAAATAATAGTCATAAAACCATATCTTTCTTATACATCAACAAGAATATATGATGTTTGCTCTTTCCAGAAATCAAGCATGCATGGAATTTCTTGTGTTATCTTTAAAAGTCATACAACAACTAAAAGTTTCAAATATTTAATACCTCACATACTCTTCTTCTTCATTTACTCCTTTTTTCTTTCCGCAAGACACCCTACCAGTTCGTGCACCAAGACTCTCTCGGATACTTTCATTTAAAGTCTCTTCCAAGTTTTCAAGCTCTTCCAATATCTATTGAGAAATAAATATCAATATTAGAAAGAATAAGTCCTGATTGAAAATGACTTGATTTGATCCGCTATTCATGGTAATTAGTTGTAATTTCCTATTTGCATCTAGACTTGTTTGTAGTTCCACCGAGTTGGGGGCAGTTTCTTGTTCTTTCATAGCGAAGGCTCTAGGCTATTTTATGCAATCTTCCAAAGAATAAATGTCATATTCACTATTCACTTATCAGAGGATAAGATAGAGTATTGAACACTTTTGGACTTTGGTGAGGCTGTTGGATGTAGCAATAAGAAGCATTGGACAAAGATTCCTCCTGTAAAGAGCAATGTCATTACCTGTGACATCCTCTGTTCATTCCGAGCTATCTGAGTTTGTTGTCCTTGCGTCAGTCCACCTTGAGCAATGTCCTTTGCCCTAATAGCATCTATCTCCTTTTTCATATGAGCAATCTACGGACAAGGCAAATTTAGCTAGAGTTAGAAAAAGATTAGTTCTGCAAGAGTAACACGCAAAGACACATCACAATGAGGAAACATAGCAGTTAAGTGAGTTAACAGCCAAATCACAATTTTGTCAACCATCACAGCAGTTAGGTGTATTTAAGGACTGGTGCAAAGTCAATCTAGCTTAATTTAGAAACAAACACATGCTAGCAGGAACAGATACCTTTTCTAGTCTCTTTATTACTTTATCACGTGTTTTCTCCTGCTTCTCTGTAAGTTGGCCCTTGTATGTTTGCCAAGTCATCTCTTCAACTTCATCCTGAAATATCAAGGGTCCAACATTATTAAATTTATTTCAATTCAGTGCAAAACTAATTTTTCTGGCCACTGTGATCAAGTCAATTGTAGCATTTTTAAAGTTTCAAACACAATGGAGGAAATACAAAAATTACAGCAGTAAGTCAGTCACTAAATGAAAGTGAGAAAAATCTGGCATCTAGACAAAACTATAAGGTGTCTACACTCTGCAGAACCATTTAAAAGAAATGTTGTACCAAAGAGTAGCATGTCTATAATATTCTACATTTTTAGAGTTTTAGGAATGCTGTTTTGTCATAAAACTGTATTATAATCTGCAATTGTATCCACTGCTCAATGCCCAACATAAGACAGCTGATATACGAGGTAAGTGATAAGGTTGATAAGGAGTACGAGATAAGACTTTCAAATCTCACAAAGTTGATGTAACAACAACAACCCCAGTGCCTCAAAGGCTCCCGCCCATTGCAGGGTAAAGAATTAAAATACATTTTTCATCCAGCTTAACAGAATTACATCTTAAATAACTAATACGGAGTAAAAAACAGTCAAGGCAAACCTCATCTAGTTCAATAGCATCCTCACGCATTCCCCATGAGACCCCATCAGCACAAGACGCTTCTAGCTTTGCTCGCAAGAGTGACTCTTCCATATCTTGCATCCCTGCTCGAATCTTAGCCTGTCTTATACTCTTCAGGTCACCTTCCTTCAAGATAAAAACCAGAATTCATATAATAACAGCAAACAGGGATAAAAGTAAGCAATAAAAGCGGTAAAATACCATAATGATTTTGAGTATGATAGCTTCTTTTTGTGTATGAGTTAGCATTTAGCAACATTTTTATACATTAGTTCGCCTTTAGTAGATGAGAAATTTGATACAATTTCCAGGTGAGTTCATAACTGCATCAGTAGGATATACATAAATTTGAAAAACAACAAAGCATCTAGAAGAAGGGAGAATAGCAAGATGAGTAGTGAAGTCCCTTACAGGTGGCATCAAATCATTTGGTCCTTGGAAAACATACAGCCGGGAAGACCTGCCAGATTTAAAAAAAAAATCATTTATACTAAATCTCCAAGAGACAGAATAGCCATGCAAAATTGCAAATATACAAATAATACACATTTCATGTCATTTGCTCTGTTCAAAAGCATTATTGCAAAAAGCAAGAAGATTCACTAACAAGTAATAACTAGTTTCAAGTTGCCAACATGCATAAATATGATGCAACACTTGTTTCAAAGATTGTATTCTGTAGAAATGATTTCTTTTTTTACAACATTCTGAAAAAATAAGCAGAGGCTAGCTTAAGTTGATGCTTACATTTTTGTTAAACTGGAATTCTATAGATGGCCCAAAAATATGAATCACATGTTGGGGAAGTGAAGCTGAAGCGCATTAATCACCTAAATGCCTAAATAAAAATGAATGTTTTAAAATGCATATCTTGAATTTGTCATGAAGTGAGAAATCACATAAAAATCGTTATTGATACCAAGTTAAAGTGCAAAACATCTAACAAAAAACTTTCAATAATGAATATATTACAACTCAATGCCTCAATTACATAATCATCCAGCTACTACTCTAGCCAGCCCTTATTTCATAATTGATTTTGGCATGAATATTAAGAAAATGAAACTGTATGGTTGAAATTTATTTAGAAATGAAAGAATCATCATCATCAACCACATAATTCTTGGTAAAAGGAACAACAACATCATACCCAGTATAATCTCACATAATCTCACAGAGTGGAGTCTCCGGGTGAATGTTTCCAAGAAATCCTTGGCTCAAAACTCAAGAATCCAAAAAACAAGAAAAGTAGAGAAGGAAAAAGAGAGGTACAACAAAAGAAACAAGCACACACCTAACTACAAAAACGTAGAGCACCAACTCCTACACAAGGGTACACGACACCCCCAATGCCTACTGCACCGCCCCAATCCTCGACCTTCAAGTGCTCCACCTACAGTCATATCCTCGGTAAACTTTTAAGCCGTAAATCTTGTCAAATTGTCTCACTCTAACTTTTCTTGGGGTCTATCTCTACCTCTCTTGACGTCACCTACCTCAATCTTCTCACAATTAAAAAAATACACTAGGTTGTCAAACTTATACAACTACAATTCTACAAACTATATTCTCAAATAATATAGATAGCCTGTATTCTCGGCATATATAATTCTGAACCCAAAAAACAAGCAAATAAAATATGTTCTGGGAGAGTACTTACTGGCCAAATCGGATTACATCACCAACATGTAGCTCCATATAAGCCCTTTTTTTAACCTGTAATTTGGAAATGTACAATCAAGAAGACAAGAACAATCCCTATAAAGTGCACAAATAATGGTGTACTTTGTAAAAGAGCTGTTGTTTCCAGAAGTACTCTGTAAATTAGTTGTTCGCAGAAGGGCAAGTAGATGGACCCACTCATGTCCAAAGAAAAATGCATTAAAGACTAAATAGTAAATAAGACAACTGAATATGGATGAAACGAGACAAACTTTAAATACTACTAATACATGATTGGTTATGAAATGGAAACACCATTCCTTTTGGTTTGTGTGTGTGAAATGGATGAATCCTCACTCCCTTTGAGTCAAACAAATCATTAATGACTCTTTGAGTTCTACAAATTCTTTAATAGAGACCGTATGACAACTAAGCACATAGTAAGAACATTCTAAATAGAAGAATTATACTGCATAAAAGTATACATTTGTGCTTTGCCTAGATTTTGATGTTGAGATGTGACAATGACTTCGTAAATCCTTTTTACATGAAACTAAAGGTTTGATATAGGCATCAATGACAAATACCTGGTGTTTGTTTACAAACGTCCCATGTGTACTGCCTAGATCATACAGATAAGCATCTCCGTTGCTATTGAACTGCAAAACTGAAAAGGTAAGTGCAGTTATAGCATTAGCATAAACAAAAGACACAAAAACCATTCGATTTAAATTAAATTTGATTAACCAACTACCATGGGAGTTGGAGTACATAACAATCTCCCCAATCCTCTATTACAGGAATCTAAACATATGTGGCCAACTGGCCATGTTGTAGAACAAAATTCATAGATGCAAGAGGCATCATGAAAGCTAAATGAATCTATGAAAGAAAAAGTGATTAGAATCGTAATAATGAATGCTAACACCTTGATTTCATATTCACTGTTGTTTAAGAATGATTATGCATACATATTACTCCGTATTATATTAACAAACTCATCAAATATTCTATGATCTTACAAAAAAAGGGTTATACCTAGACTATCCTTAATTAATATCCGTTCTAGAATATTAGAACTTGTGAAGTTACTTTTGTTGAGAATCAAGATGGTGAAAAAGGCAAGAGTCGAAATTAGTATGGAATTGTATCTTGCCTTTATATATAAAGAGGACACATATAGTGATTTTTTTAAATCTAATTGACACTTAATATGGGAGGGAGGGGGGAGGTAATGGGGATCTAAGATCAAATACACAGCATTGGATTAAAAGTATTACTAGCCAATAATGACACTCCAAATTATTATAGTTTAAGACAGATCCAGGGTTGATAAAGAGTAATCAGAGCATTGGAGGAATGAATATTTGCATGTTGGATGCGATTTCAGATTTGGCAAGTCGTCGGTCCCAAAAGTTAGTAAGACACTAGAACTGAAAGGCATTAACCCCATTAAGTATTTAAATGTGTGATCAGCCAGGACCATGTCTTGCTCAGAGAGTCACATATGGGAGGGAGCCTTAGGGAAACAATTTTTTTCAAAAAAAATCATAAAAAAAGAGAAAAAAACATATTTCACCACAAATACATATAGTGTTCAAATTCATACCTGCATGAAATCTAGAGATAGTAGGATGCTCAAGGACAAAATCACAAAGATCCACACGTCCAAACATGTAAGCCCCTTTCTTGTTTCTGAAGGCATAACACACCAAAAACAGATATCATAATCAGAGCGCAAAATGACAAACTAACAGCTACCCTGGGGAAGCCTCACAAATCCTTAAAAAAGCAAGGTCTTGAAATGAGAACAGATGGTAGTATATCAATTGCGAAAAGATAAAAGAGTAGCAAAAAAATGAAAGCACGCATAACATATCAAAGTTTTTTTTGAAAAAGGAAACATAAAAAGTGAAAGTCACAAACAATGTAAACACAAAACAAAAACATATAGAATAAATAGATAGTCCGTATAGCTTCATTGTAAAGATTCATGATAAGGTTTCATGCATATTGCCTAGTACTCCCTCCGTCCCCAAAAAGGCACCACATTTCCTTTACTGTTTCTTCCATGTAAGGTTTCACTTTCATTTTAAAGATATGAATATATGGTTCACATCTATCTCTCTCCTCTGCATAAATTCAACCACTCAATTTCATCCTTCTTTAAAGTCATGCCCGGTCAATTGTGGAACCTTAATTGAGGACGGATGGAGTACATAAAAACCATAGCATAAGAAATCAGACATTCATGGATCAGCATTCCAGTATGAACTGCAACATGGTTCTGTGGTTGTAAAAAAGAATCCTACTTTAGTAAGAATGTAACAGTGAATTGAGATATACCCTCAGAGATTCGAAACATGAAAATTTAGAGTAACTACTATTAACGGAAGACCATTGAAGTAAGAAGCGCCCTTACACGTCGAGTTGATCAATGATTGATCCTTCCTTAAGCACTTCCAGGAAATAGCTATGGCACGGAGGTTCACTCCAGGAAGGAATTGTATACGGCACTTCAGGCTTAGAGCGCGGCTCCTGTTTCTTCTCTGCATCGCCGTCATTTTCCTCGGGTTTAGAGCCAGAGCTCGAGACAGCACTTTCATCGCCGGAATCATTTTGAGAAGTTTCGGTGTTTCTCAATTCGGATTTCTCGATGTTAGGGTTTAGGTTCTCCGAAGATGGACACCGTTCACTTAACGTGGAGTCTGAGGCCGAACCCTCTGAAACTGCCGGAGGTTCCACGGCGGCGGCGGTGTTTCTGGACGGAGGAGGGCCCATGGATGACGTCATGACGGACCACCTGAGCAACCGGACCACGGAGAGGAGTGATATAGATGGGGGAAACTTGAAAATTGAACCAAGTTTGGAGCAACACAGTTAAAAGAAAAAAAAGGATGAGCCTTGTTTCGTGAATTTGAATGTTGTCACTTTCCTAGTTTCCTCTATATCTCTCTTAGGATATTTTGAAAAAAGATTTATTTACAATTTTAATAATGACTTGAAGTGTTATAAATTTATTTCTATTTATGTGAAGACTAATTTCTAGTATAATAATTTAAAATGAATATGTACCAAACTCAAGCGATATCAAAATCCTCATTTATTTACATTTTTTATTAATGACTTTAAGTGTTATAAAATTATTTCTATGTATGTGAATAATAATTTCTAATATAATAATTTCAAATGAATTGTTTTAAAATGTAACTTAAATTAATATTGTATTTGTCTCGTTGTTTTCCAATTAGAGTTCTTGTCAAATTTTAAAAAACTTTGGCTATAAATTGTTAAAATTTATACTCTGAACTGAGGGCATCTATGATTGCGTTTAAAAACTGTTTATGAGTTTTTGCTTTACTAAAATAATATTTGTCGTGTTTGTCAATCTTTTTATACTTATAGATTATGACTTCTGTGGTCTAAAATGGGCTCTTGAAGTACTTTTAACCAAAGGTAAGAATATCTTTTTTCCGCTCTTATTTAAAACTTCTGCTTTTTCAACAATTTACCACATTCTATGTGTTTAGTTATACTCGTAATATAAAGTTAATATGATGTTACTAAATTTACTCATGTTTTTGTTATATTCACCCCTCTTAAATTAGCTTACGTGTTGTTTTTCCTTATTTTTAAACTTTAAAAATAAATTTGTCACTTTTTTGACAAATGTGATGGATATATAAAAAAGAATGGTTGAATTAACAATATCCCTAAATTTATTTTACGCCGAGAGGGTGTTTTTTAATTATAATAAATGTATATATTGAATATAACACAAACTTTATTTAGATTTTCTAATTAAAAGCTTTATTTTAAAATACAAGAAAATTTAAAAAAGCAAAATGCATTATAATTCATACTCCTCTTGTCTTAAAACTTTTTTCTCAATCACTATTTACACAATATACTTTAATTACTTTCTTTACATATTTCCATTAGCTATTTGATAAAATAATATAGGTCAACTTTTGTTTTGTAAAACTTTGGATGTAATTTTAAATATATAATTTTATTTTCTAATTTTGCACCTATAATCAAATAAATTGAATTAAAAATAATTTCAGTCAAACTTTGTAAATTGACTAGATAGAAAGGCTTAAGACATAAGGAGTACTCCGTAAAAAGTTGAGTACAAATTACAACTTGAACTAAATTTAATACTCCGTATTTTTTCAGCCTAACTACTTTTGTAAAATAAACATAATTATTCAATACTACCTCCAAAAATATACACCATATGTATCCTCCCTATTTGTCAAAATTTTAATTTGGAAGATGGTGGTATACATGACATCTGTCCTTAAAAGGTTCATTCTGTAAGATTGATGAATGCTACTTCTAAGACCCAATAAATCATCTCTCATACCTCGACCTGGCATGAATTCGCGCTCCACCTTTTTCAATTCTACCCTCGAATCTAGTTGACTTTGGACTTAAATTTTTATTCCAAAATCAACTAGACTTGAAGCGCCCAATTGGACATGTTGGGAGGAAGGATAGAGCTCAGCCAGGGTTAGAACTTTGTAGAACCATGGGACCCACCATAGCCTGTCTTATAGAAGGCTTATGGATGCCGTTTCTAATGAGGATCTCTTTCTATAATTTGATGGAATGAAAAGGAGGAGGAACTGGTAGAATTTCAGCGGCATGACTTCTTAACTTGCAACCCTTTATTATAGGATTATAGATAGGATTCACTGTAGACTGCCTTATAGAAGGCTTATGGATGCCATTTATAGGAAGGAATTCGAACTGGGAGAGTAGGAACCTAAATATTTTGAACGAGATATCGTAGGAGCCTAAAACAAACATCATGTTACAATTTTTGTACGGATTACAACGGGCGGGGAAAATGAACGGTTCTGGAAAATAAAAATAAATAAAATTCTAAATTTATAACTTATTCAAAATATTACAAGATAAACAGAATTTAAAATATATTTCTATATCTTCAAAAAGTCTTATTGTATGAGGACATTAAACACTGGGCAGCGAGGACATTATGCACTAGACAGCGAGGACGTTATGCACATGGCTGCGAGGACATTATTCACTGGACAGCAATGACATTATGTTCTAGGGCAGAATGCAGCGAGGTCTTTATGAACTGAACCTGCAAAAACAAAACACCGCGGAAGGACAGCGGAGTCGTCGGAGATGTTCTTAAGGTAGTAGTGCCCGTCTACCGTACCGGAAAAACGTGGGCACTCTCCTCCCAGGATAAAACCGCTATCGTGTGTGGAGATTGTACGGACCAACCACACACCAACGAACAAGAACAACGTAGGAACGTTGGCGACCAAAAAAAACTTTGAAGGAGATTGCCAGAAATTCGACCAAAAAATCAAGAACCCTCTCTAAATAAAAGGAAAACAAAGAAAGTATATTCCCTTTTTTCCTTTTCCTTTGTCATGTATGATACACCACACATAAAACGCACCACACAAAACAAGGGAAAGCCATTAATATTTATAACTAAGAAATTTTAAAAAGTGTAACTCCTACACCATGAATCCATTTCATTTGTGGCACACTAATGACGTGTTAAAGGTAATTAATTAGTCATTAACACGTCCGTTACGATATGCTTCGTTTAAAATTTGTCCCAAATAATTGGAGATTAATGGCCAGTTAACTCTGTATAAAAGGACTAATTTTAAACAATACGTAAAATGAATAATAGAAGATTGGTTCAGTAAAATTGCAAAAATTGCAATCCTTGCCATATTCTTTATTGACGGATTAACTCTGAGAATCAATTTTTTATTCACTCTCTACCATTTTTGGCGTATAAATTATCAAAACATTTATCTCATTTAGGAGAACACACGTTCATTAATTAACGGTTAAAACCGTTAGTAGACCTATTGACAAATATACACATGTTGGTCCATTTAATGCCTATTAAAAATGCCAAAATTCTAACGCATCCGAACTCCCCCTAATCCCAGGACTCTTGGAGAAGTCTTATATATCCTCCTTCCACACAGCAAAAAAGAAATTTTAAATCGATGAATAATATATCTTCCATATGCGCCGGAAAAAAGAATGGCTTTTTGCAATACTTAAACTTTTCAATTTCTTTGACTCTCTTATTATCTTCACTTTGATCCTTCCTATTACTTTTACCCATGCCACATCAATATTTTGCAATTTTCCTACTTTCACATCAAGTAAAAAAAGTGTGGTTAAGAAATTTTCTCTTGTTCTAACTAATTCTAACCATATGTTTATCATTTTTGACATTTTCATTAAACATCATGATAGGCAAAATGAAAAGTTTTTAATGCTTCCCCTTTTACACATTTGTAAGTTTTAACTTTCAATTACATAATTTTACTCATTTCTTTTAAATTTGTGAAAAAAATAAATGCAAAATTTAATTTTAAAAAGAAATAATTTTAAAAAGAAATAATCGGTACATATCCAAATGAATTTTAAAAAAGGGGAAGCATTAAAGTAATGAATGAGATTGGGGCACCACTAACCACTTGGGGACAAGCACTAGTTTATTCCATTAATGATAGAGAAGATCTGACAAGAAAACCAATCAAGACGCGGAAATGGTGCCGGCATGCTTCATCAAGAGAGATTGACCGTAATCTCAGGTTAGGGCTTGATTCTCCGACACCCTCATTCTCCAAGCTCCCTCCCACAATCGGATTGAGATTGTTCATCCATCGCTCTTTTAGGTAACCCCTCTCCTTGCTGTAACCATAAACTTCCGCTCACTGTTTCTTCGCGGATTCGGATCTGAAAAGCACACTACATTGGCAGTATATCAACTCAACAATCAAGCAGCGATGTTCCATCTGACCGATCATTGCTTTTCTAGCTGTATAACGTTTGCCTGTTGCGATCAGTGATTTGGAATTAGAGCATTGTGTTCTTGACAGAAAAGATTAGATTGGGTAGTTGATTTGTTTGGGAAATGCCAGAGTCTAGAATTTTGAAGCAGTAGAGGGGTTGAAGTGAATTAGATTGGTTGGTATGGGGTGTTAGACTTTTTTTTGGGGTGGAGATGGTTGAAATAGCAGAGTCTTCTGATTCCGGAACTGGATTGTTTAGCACTAGATTGGTAGAAAGGGGATCTTTACGCGAAGAGGACAGCTTTCAAAGGCAAGTGACTAACTTTCGGGGTGGTGGATTGAGGAATACAAGCCCGCTAGGACGGGTTGGTTCGAGAAACACCAGTCCTTCTAAACAGAAAGTCATTAAGACTAAGCCTCGTGGATTGGATGAGGAGACTTTGGCCACTTTTGGTAAGCCGATTCAGCCGGATATTCATATGGAAGATAATATTTGGGCAATGCTTCCGGAGGATTTGTTGAATGAAATCCTTGCTAGAGTTCCCCCATTCATGATCTTTCGGCTCCGGTCGGTTTGCAAGAGGTGGAACTCCATTTTGCAAGACAATAGCTTTTTGAAGTTCCATTCTCAAGTGCCACCTCACGGGCCTTGTCTCCTTACATTTTGGAAGAATTCACAGACCCATCAGTGTTCTGTCTTTAGCTTGCCTCTGAAACAATGGTTCCGAATACCATTTACATTTTTACCACAATGGGCGTTCTGGCTGGTTGGTTCTTCTGGCGGTCTGGTTTGTTTCTCTGGATTAGATGGATTGATGTTCAAAATGTTAGTTTGCAATCCCCTAACTCAGACTTGGAGGATGTTGCCGAGTATGCATTACAACCAACAAAGGCAACTGATCATGGTCAGTGATAAGAAGGAAAGGTCATTTAAAGTTATAGCCACTAGTGATATATATGGTGACAGGTCTTTGCCTACTGAAGTATATGACTCAGTTCTTGACAAGTGGTCAATTCACCAGACAATGCCTGCTGCGAATATTTGCTCCTCTAAAATGGCATATTGTGATTCGAGACTGTATATGGAAACTCTCTCTCCACTTGGTTTGATGATGTATAGGCTGGATACTGAACGGTGGGAACACATACCAGCAAGGTTCCCACGTTCTTTATTGGACGGTTATCTCGTTGCTGGGACCCATAAACGTCTGTTCCTGGTTGGAAGAATAGGTCTTTACAGCACCCTTCAAAGTATGAGGATTTGGGAGTTGGACCATGGAAAATTTATTTGGGCAGAGATAAGTAGGATGCCACCGAGGTACTTTCGAGCTCTTTTGAGATTGTCAGCAGAAAGGTTTGAATGCTTTGGACAGGATAATTTGATCTGCTTCACATCTTGGAACCAAGGAAAAGGCCTTCTTTATGATGTTGATAAGAAATCATGGTCTTGGATTGCCGGGTGTGCTTTGAAGTCATACAATAGCCAAGTTTGCTTCTATGAACCAAGATTTGATGCATCAATATATTAATCCAACAGCCAGTTTACATATCCACATTCAATTGGGAGAACATAGACCAGTAGCTTCTTGCCATTTCTCCCAAGTGCATTTCATGAAAATGTCAACTTCAACCAGCCAGTTTAAGTCCAAGTTGCTCTCTTACATCAAACCCAAGGGAACTCTTCTTCCATGGAGCCTAAAGATTAGTTCAATTTGATGGTTTTCTATTTTTAGGTTTGGGGTACTTCATTCTTTCCTGCTTTATTCTTGGAATACCCAGTTGGGCATGAGGGCGATCAGCCGATCACATGTGTAGCATAATTGTAAGACAATTTTCTTCATCTTATGAAATTTTTATGTAATTAATTTTTACTCCATACATGGTTGCTGGTCTGTTTCAAATTTTTAACAACCGAAATACATTTTTCTCGTTCAACTTGCTATCTAGTATTTCTCGTCTAGAACTCCATACACTATCATGCATTCTTAATGCACCTTTTCCTGTTACTTTTTCTCTCCCATTTCTATATTCCCTCCCAGTAGATCTCTACAACTTATCCAAGAGGAAGTGAGAGATGAATGAGGGAGATCTTCTGGGAGGGAAACAGATCCCATGAGTTGACCAATATGTGTACACACACTACATACAAGAGCTTTTGGCCTTTTGCCCAAAAACAGATTACAGGAGAGTGATTTCAAGCACGAACAAGATCTTTTATGTTCTTTGGAAGGCAAACAGAGGTACCATTGACACACAGGGTTGCAACGGTCCTATAGAAAGCTTCAGTAGCATGATACCCATCCCAGAAATAGTGTTTGTCCGCATCAACACATGGCTTCATTTCTGGTATGCATACTGAAGTCCCCTCCCTCCATGTAACACAGCAAGGGTTGTTTGGATCTGTCAAACCTGTACATTCAGATTCACTAGTATCAAGTTTAAATATATATAAAAAAACTACAACTCTACAAGACACACACATACACACACCATCTTATCCATTTTACTTGTCAACTTTGGACAAAGTATCAAATTAAAATAGTATCTGCTCTAATCTAATTGCAAGTTTTAACACTACTATTCAGTATTTCTTTGGTAACATAGTTTTATGTTAATCATGTGAGTTCATTTACCAATCACCAACTTAGATAACTGCGCGGGTTGAATCAGATGATAATAAAGATAAACACAAAAACAAAAACAAGAAGTTGCCCTTTTTTGGAAACAAATTCATTCACATAATACACACACACACTCACACACATACCATATGTAGATGGGGATTTGAAGGTGTCATAGCCAAGAGAGTAACCATGGCCGAGTACAAATTGGGACTCCCTTAGGGCTGTGCTCAAGTTTCTCAGCGCGTCTCCGAGCTGCTGATTGAACAGAACGACAAGCTGGTTGTACTCCTCAACACATGTCTCGTTTCTGTGCTTAAACGATGGAAGGCAACCGATTGGCCCTATCTCAAATACCACAATTTTTCTAGCTCCTATTTCATATAACCTCTGCACAAGGTTAATTACTCAAATCAAGCCTTTCATCCCAATCTAAGTGAATCAGAAATGACACTTGGGCTTTGTTTGGATGTGGTTTAAAGAGGGACAAAGCAGGGTCGGTAAGGGTTGCTTAATTACCTGGATTTGAACGACGAGTGCATTGGCGAGAAGTTCAGCAAAGGAAGCAGGTGAGTGAGTTCTACTGGTGTTGTAGACACTGGGAAGGAGGTAATTGTTGATGTAGTCATTGTTGCCTATAGCAATGAGGAAAATGGATTTTGACAGGTAATCTGAAAGCTCCTCTGAGCTCTTGTAGTGCCTTGACAGTTCCATCTCCACTGTTTGGTTGAACATGTTTACTTGCTCTGCTATACTCAGACACTTCCCCTGCAATTGTGTGGAACAATGCAAAACTCATTACCCCAAACAAACAACACCTAGTGATCATTTTGTTCGTGTTCTCTCGGTTGTATTTTTCGTAACTCGGTTTATTCAAGATGGGTTGCAAAAAAAAAGCATGAGAAAATAGGTCTTGTCTTATATCATAAGAACTGTCCCAATAGGAGTAAATTGCAATAAAACACCAAAATAGGAGTGCGTTGTTTTTATTCTCTAAATAGGAGTTTGGCAGTATGAATATGACAATGTGATGATGATATAACAGTGTAAATGATCACAGTGTGATCATAGAGTGTGGTGGTGGTGTACCACCCAGCGGCCGGCAATGGGTCTTTGGCGAACCATGACGGTGCTCTGGTGGCACTGTGAGAGTGGGAATGTGAAATCATAGTAAGGTCACAAAAAGAGCTCTAGTATTTTAGTAATTTCTTCATACTTCACTCATATTTAAGTACTTCTCAGTTCTCCCTTATTATTACTCACAAGATCACTCCCAGTTTCGCGCAAAATGCCGCATGACCCAGATGCATAATTCATCCCCGTGACCGGTGCCGATCCTCCTAGCCAACGACCCAAGTAGGGAGGCGGAAACGGCAAACCGAGAAACTCGGCAATGAAGTCAGCCGCGGTTCTTCCATTCGTGAACCTTCCGGTGGCTCCCGTCGCAAAATTTGTGCCGTAGGGCAAGAAGTTTGCTCTGGCAAACGTCGGCAAGAGATTATTGTTCCCGCTATCGAGCAACGAATCTCCCATTACATACAATGCCGGCGCCAGAGGAGGCTCGTCTAACGACAAGACGACGACGGCGAATAATTGATAATAGTAGGCAAAGAGTAGGGTAGTACAAAACCCCATTCTTAACTTCTCCATTATATGATGAGAACTAAAATGTATATATGAAGTTTCATATATGAAGTTGGTTTGCTCCCTTTGCCTTATTTGGTGAAGCTTCCAAGTTCCAAAAAAGCTCAAATGAGCTGTGTAACGGTTATGGCCACATATCATTATTATATATGACTTCCTTAGTCCCACAAAAGTGTCTTTTTATTTCCTTTTTCCATTGTCATGTAATTTTTTTTATTTTATCTTTTTTTAGAAAATATATGTGGTTTGAAATATATATCTCTTCTGAATAAATTTTAGTCACTCATTGTACTTTTTAATATTATTTGGAGTACATTTTTTAACACTTTTTTTTAATGTTTGTGAAATCAGAATTGGAAAACTAATTTGAGATGGAGAGCACCATGAAACGTTTGTTATGTGACACGTAAATCCATGCTTTAGTTGCGAATTCTTGGCAAGCTATGCTACAAGATTTATTATACTACTTTAATTGTGGACAATGTCGCAATGATGATATAATAATACATTATTTTAAAAATATATTCCATATGTGTACATATTTAAAACTGTTTGGACCGAAATGCACAAAATTCGGACCAAAGACTGGATGTAACAAAGTTCGGTCGTGGACCAAATTGAACAGAAAACAATTGGTGTGGACCGAATCATACCTAAAAGACTTGCTCCATGTTTCCTGAAATCTAAGAGAAATAATATGGGCTCTAAATTCTAAAATACAAATATTTGCAGAGATTTGAAATAAGAAAGGAATCATTCATTCTTGAGAGGCAGAAAAGAAGAAAATAGTACAGAGAACTTGGAATGCAAGATTTTTAGAAGAGACAATGATATGATTGTTCCAATATAGCTACAATTGAATAGTTTATCTACAAAAAAAACTATGCTGTCAATTCTCCTTCAGCCAATGTGTTTCATCTGTTCATCTGTATATCCATCGTTTTCTTCGGCCCGATTTAATGAATCTTCATAAATTTAACACACAGTCATCATCTCAGGAGTCAGAGTTACCATTCTCAGGATCATCTTTGAATCCACAGCCATCATCTTCCACAAATGGGAATCTTGTTCAACAAACCCAGTTAAATCACACACAAAAGTAGGGTCTGGGTAGGATTTGTGTACGCAGACCTTACCCCTACTACAAAGTAGAGAGACTGAGAAATGGAAAACTTTCTTGATACATTGAAAAATGAATGAATGTAGACATGCTTTATGTCTACATTCATTCATTTTTCCAATTTACCTAGAATGTCTTGTTATACGAACGGAGGGAGTATTATTACTCATCTTTCTCCCCCATCGAGCTCTTCTTGATCTTCCACTAGAGTTTCTTCCTTGTTGTTCATCTCTCCGCTGTCAACTTCACGGTTACTGCCATTGCTTTGCCTGAAGAACAAACCAGAAGACAAGTCATCTTCTTCTTCATCGGCATCTTCATCATTTTCATCTTTCGTTTGAGACATGGCATTGTGAGCATTCATCCATGGAGGGCAGTGAGGAAGAACTCCAAGAGAATCAGATGTTTCTGTGGGAGCACGGCTCGTGCAAAAACATTCAGGGAAAGGAAAAGCAACAAGGGAGAGCAATTTGGTTCTCTTTGATTCCCCCAGAAAGCCATCAACCAAATTTCTCCTCAGGCTCTTACGTAGAGATCTGATCCAAGTACGGTTGGCCTGATACAAATTATCGCGAATCTCTTCAAAAAGCTTCACAGTTTCTTTTCTGCAGATGAGAACAATGATTAAGAGTAAGTTCCATAAACATAATCCCCAATTCTAAGATACTGCGTTTGTGGTCCTCTATATATCAAAATCATTCCATAATCAGTCCTTTGACCCAAATATTGTTTTCCATGTATAGTTCACAAAGGACTGATTATGGAATAGTTCTCAAATATGAAGGACCACAAATTGTTTTCCATGTATGGAGGGAGTACCTGTTTGGTCTGTATGTTCTTGAAGGAGCAAAGTGATAAAGCCTATGTCCCATTACAAGACTAGCAAAATTAGGGTGTCCTTTACCATCCCTATCAAACCCAGCAATGAAAGCATCAGCTTCAAGACAAACAATGTAGTCCACGGCCTCCCACAGCAACTTGTGCGCATTAGTCCTCAATTCTTCGACGCTGCTCTCTGGCTCATAATCACTCTCAGCCACCCATCCCCACCACCCTTCAATGTTATATGGGTATTTGGGCCGTGCCGGGGGAGGGGCCAGAGGGCGGGGGCGTGGGCCCAAGGTTTTCCAGTCTTGAAATTTTCTTTCCTCTTTTGTCAAAGGGTATTTTGGGTATTTGTCAATGACGGTAGTCTCGCGCCCGTACATTTTACTCAGCTCCCATGGAGTGCTTAAGGACGTTCTATCAACAACATTCTCAAACATAGCATGGAGGGGAACTAATTTCTTACGCCCGCCAAAGATTTCCCCACCGGATATGTAAATGACAGTGTCAGGTTTATAACCATATGCTCGCAGAAGAATTCCTACCTGTGAAAGAAGATGAATCATGTCCCATGATTTCTATGATGAAATATATTCTTCCAAAAATGCATATTTTGTTGGGAATTTTGAAGGGGAAGGGGACGATTGATTTTTTTTAAATCTGATATCTATTTGTTAGTGTTAGATTAGAAAATAGCTAAAATTTTAGTTATATAATGCATTTCTATATACAATCACCAAAAACATCCAAACGAGGCCTTAGACGACCAGGAAATAGAAACAAGAATATCAATTTAGTAATGCCCAAACACCCAAACAACAAAGATAACTTAATAAAAGATAAGGGAATCCATTAAGACATATTCTACCTCTTCTGGCATAAGAGGACACAAGCCATTAAGGCGCTGTTTGGCAGAATCCACAGATAGATTTCCCTTCACTATTCTGTGTTTGATCATCCACGATCTTCGGTGCAAGATAAGCTCGGTATGCACATCCTGAAAAAGCTCTGCACAACCGTAATATGCCAAGGAATCTCTTGTCATCCCCGGATCATATGCTAAAAATGGCCTCCCTGAAGCTCTTAATCTGAAATGTTATTTGAGAATTAAGCCAAACACAGTATAACGTTAAGGTCCACAAGAAATATGACAAATTGACAAATACCCATCAGCAGGGATTACCTATTCAAAATTTTAACAGCAAGTTCTTGAACTTCTTCTCTGAATCTTAGGGCATGAAAAGCAACCCTACATCTCAGCTTTTGGTATTCCATAAGAAGTGGTGGCAATGTGGACTATGTCATACCCGGCAACACAAAAACAAACATATATTTAGGCATCAAATCTGCATATGACATTCTCTATCCTAAACTATTTAGAGTTTAGATGTGAAGTCTTCTTTGGTGGTGTTCACAACCCATGGCAAAAAAAGTTTTTCTGCCAATGAAAAAAAGTGAAGGGAAAATGAGTACAACAGCCCAATATAATCCCAACTCCATTGGGGTCTGGGGGTCAAGATTTACGTTGCCTTACTCATGTAAAAATAGAGTCTGTTTTTGTTAGACCATTGATGCATTGCTACATTTACTGCTCAAAACTTCATTGAAAGTCGGAAGCAAGGGAAGTTTAGAGTGTCGTTTTGATTTAGTCCATTATTCACTTGACGCTAAAAGAATTGTAAAAAAAAATGACTCTTTTAACTCCATTGGCAATGGACATAAGGGGTCAATGAGTAAATAAATAAATGAATAAATAAATAAAAAATTAATGGGATATGTGATTAGAAACATGACCCCGACCCAACCCCCAAACTATTTGTAGGCTATTCCTTAAAAATCACATTTTAACTAAACTCTTAGATTTATTTCAAAAAGTGCAGAATTAGTGAGTCAATCTAGAGGGGCACCACATGCTATCACATAGATTGCACATCTTGTGAAATTACCCCTAGCATCATAGCATGAATATTCATTACTTTAAGGAACAAGGGGGGTAATCAGGAAATGTGGCAAAGGGTGGATTTTAGTCCTTTTACTCATGTGATAACATAATTTATCCTTGTGAGAGTTCATACAAACAGCTAAGAGCTGATTGCCAAAAAGAGTTTTTGAATGTTCACCTGCAAACATCCACCATCAGAAACAATAAGCTCAACAACAGAGTGATGTGTCAAAACAGGTAGAACATGATGCAGGTAAAAATGTGGCGATGCCGAGTGGGCCACTCTAAATGAAGGGATCTCTTTCTTTCTCCTTGCTCCTTTAAGATTCTTTGGAAGTGTTTTCACAATCTTCACATCTTTTGCCAATGCTGCCATGAACTGATCCTCATTGTACAAGTACGCAAAGCTCTTGAATTCTGAACTGCATATTCCAAAAAAAAGGAATCAAAACACTGCTAATGTGAAGAAAATAACTTAGGTGCCTCCATTAACCGCTTCACTTTTTGAAGTACGGCGGGCTCACATAAACAGTGGTTACAGCTTACTGCTTACCTGATTCCCTTGCTGCTTGTGGTTGACTGAATCTCCGGAATGACAAGCGTAGCATTGAGAAGCCGCACAACAGCAACAACATCACATATCTGTTATTTTCATACAAACAAACTTTTAGATTAAGAAAAAAAGAGAATATTAGATTGTGTACAAAAACACCCTTACCGAATTCCTAATCTCATGGAAACCACCTCGTATCCTGACGAAGATAAACCCACTTGGTTGCACTTCAGGAGCTGTGTGTGAATAAAAGTAGAAGACCACAAATTTGGAGCAAAAATGGTGGAAAAATTATTTTTTTGAAGTAAAAAAGTAGAAAAATCAAAGGTTCCTATTTCCTCCTGGTGGCAGAAATCAATTTTGTTTAATCTAACCTGGATAGTTGGATCCGGGATTTGCAAGAGGCTGTAAATATTCAAGACGCCTAACTGGACCCCAGAGCCTTCCATAAATTCGACTCTAGAAAAAAAACAGAAAGGAAAAAAAAGAATCTTGAACTCACATAAAGCAATAATCACACTTTGTAAAGCTGAACGCACTAATTCCAGAAATCACCCAACGATTAATTTGAAAAAAAACGCAGAATAATTCCAAGATTTTCAACTAAAATAACTTGAAAAAGGAAGCCAAATAAACAAAGATCAGATCTTTGAGGGGTTTCAAGCAAAGTTACAGTCTTGAGAAGATCCGCATTCTCAAAAACGGGCATCCATGATAAGAGAGTGAGAGAAGACTGGAACTCCGAAACTGGGCCGCCGCCGCCGCCGCCGTGAGTGCGCCGGGCAAGAAGGAAGTGGGCAACGAGAGAGAAAGCGGAGACGAAAAGACCCACAAGGCCCGCCCACTTCATCTTCTTCGACACCATCGATTTCCCCCCTTCCAATTTCGTCTTCTCCCCCTTCATCTTCTTCTATTTCTTCTATCATCACCGCCAAGAACGTACAGAATCGAAATTATTTCGATTCAGTTCAAGAAGTCAAAAGGGTACCCAATGGCACAGTGGACAACTGTTTGCTGGGATGGGATGGGAGACAGCGCGTGGGATAACACCGCGGTTTGGGTAGAGGGGGACAGTGGTGGGCGGCGGTGGCCGCGCTACGGACAAGGGCGCGTGAAATTAGGGCACCCTAAATTCGCGACCGACTTGGAATTTGAAAAGAGAAAGAAAAAACTGTAAATCGGATAATTAAGGCGAGTTGCAGACTTGCAGGAGTGGTTGGCCCAATGAATTCTCGCTGCTCCTTTCACATGGATCTTTTCATATACTCCTCCGTAAAATAATTTCTTGGATAATGTTATTTGTACCCCAACAATTTATAGTCCATACAACTTATAGTTTATTTATAATATTTTGTGTTGGTGTAATGCTAATTTTTATTAAGGCATTAACACTTTGTATCAATGGGAACTATTAAAAAATAGTGCATACCAGTGTGAGGTAACGACTGACTATTTGAATGACTATTTAAATTATTTTCTAATAATGACTTGTTTTACTTGAATTATGTTCTAAGTCACTCTTTTATTAACAGAAAACATTATTAATATCCGTTTGTAATCATTTTGGTTGTTTGTCATTTTTCTGGCTATTAATAAAGCACTCGCATTTTCAGAGACAGACTATCTTAGAACTTTTCATTGTCAAACGTTATAAAAAATAGAACCATTCGTATTTATGAGAAATGATATATTTAGATCCCATTTACATACATTAATCAAATAAAAAAGGGACAATTTATGTAAAGAGAACTAAAATATAATGACTTTTTCAATATATGATCATATATTTTTACTAAAAAAGGGAGTATTTCTTAATGTAGAACCATTAATCATTATTTATTAGTTATTATTCAAGTAAATATTCACTATCACTGGATATTATTTGGCTCACTATGCATTATTAAGTACTCCTCCGTCCCTAAATAAACTTCCCCTTTCATTTTTTTTTTGTCCCCAAATAAACTTGTCTTTTCCCTTAAAAAACCTCTTTTACCACTTACTTTTTCATACCCTACCTATCACATCATACCTTTTTACTAATAATTTACGTATCACATCTTACTTTTACACATCACATCAAGGATATTTTTGGAAAGTCAAGACAAAAATATCTTTCTTAAATTCTCAAAAAGTAAAAAAAGGAAATTTATTTAAGAACAGAGGAAGTATTATATACGGAATAAAAAAAATTTAAGTTCTACACTAAGAAATGACTTATAATTTAGTCATAGTTAGTGCAAATTACACTAGAAATAGACCGTTTTGGTAAGGAGAAAGTATACCTACAAAGTGGGCTCGCGATCTAGTCAGGCTGGCGTGGATATGTCCATTTTGATTAGTAGTGGGCCGATAAAACATAATTAAAACCTTGTAAGATATCCAAAAGAGGGGAATCACATGATGACGACCCAATTAACAATGGGCCCAATTCGATGCTGACATCAATGTCATTTGATCTGAAGCAATTCACATGATGGTGATTAGTTAACTTTTAGATAACTTTTTGGGAAGGAAAAAATAAGGGTGAAAATTAGAAATAAAAAAAATAAAACTATTTTTCTTTGTCTTGTTTGAATATTTCGAGTGAAAGAAAAATAAATCCATTTTACCTCTTTATTAATAGAGTGAAACTTTTTTCTAATTAGAAGAAAAATTATCATAAAGAATGAAGCGATATATTTTCATCCGCGTTTATTTTCCTTCATCATTTCAAATACAATATGGAGTACTTTTTTTTGAAGGTATCCGAAACACAATATATTCAATCACTCATTTATTTTCACTTTTAATTTTCTTTCAATCCTTATTTTCTCTCACCCAAAACAAGGGGAAGAGATAATCCATGCATACTTGACAAGTTTTGAAATTTACATTTATTTCTCGAGCATTGAATTTTCTAAATTAATTTCATCACAAAAAAAAACCTTTTCAATACTAAGTCACTAACCATAAAAATTATTCTCAAAAGAAGAAATACTCTCACCCCATTGAAAATATACTTTGAAAGTTCAATGCAAAATAAATCTAAAGATATCATTTGTGTACTAGCATTACAATTTTTATTCAATAGATAACTAAAATTTGTCCAACTTCATTAAAAAATGAATCAGGATCAACACTTTAGACCGGTGATAGAATATTTCAATAAGGAAAAATTATCTTAAATTTTCCAACATTTTCAAGTTTTTTATAAAAAATAATCGTACTTTTGACTATCACGAAAAAGAATATCATCTTTCTGCACATGTGTGAGTTTTGAATCGCTGTTAAAAAGTTAACAGTCATTTAATAAAACTTTTGGAAAATACTCGTTCTTTACAAATAAATGAAAGGTGACAATACACTCTTGTTAAAGATTTATCTCATTTTTTAAAAATATTATTCCCTCCGTTCCACAAAATTTTACTCATTTTGAATAGTAAAAAATACAATGGTAAAGGAATAAGCAATAAGGTCATGTTCTTCTCAATTTATTTTTTTACTTATTACTCCGTATTTATTTTGTTGAAATCAGACAAATCATATTATATCAAAAATAGTTTTAAATATAATTATATTCAAATGAGGTCAGCAAAGACCAGATTAGACTAGATTAGATCAGAACTTATTTTAATCAGATTAGACGAGGAGAACATGACCTAAGTAGAAGAAATAAGTTTAAGAGAACGATATCGTAGATTGTTCCATTAAAATTTTAATTCAATATATATATAGACTTTTAAAATATAAATTTGAATACACCATTCTAAAATTCGTTACGTGTAACTTATTTTTTCAGTTGATTGCTTATTTTTATTAAAATCAGATGAGATTCAATGAAATAAGATATAATTTAATCAAATTAAATCAGGCTAGATCAGAAGTTGACTTAAATATGATCACAATTAGATCAAATTCAATCAAATAGATAATTAATAAGATCTAACTAAATGAAATTTGACTAGATTTTCGAAAAATCAGATTTCCAGATCACAAGACATCCTTACTTGGAAATTGTAAAGGGGAAGGTTCCCATGACATTGGGAACCAATGTCATGAGATGACCCGGGGTGCTCCGGTGCCCCGTTCGTAAAATTGACGGTTCCTACCGCCCCAAACCCCTCCGGTAAACCCCCCACCCCGCTTCGCCCCGAACAACCCCCAACCTCTTCAATTGCACCCGACAAGTCGATTTCGAATTTGGAGTCCAATTTGGACTCTAAACTCAAAATCGACTTGTCGGGTGCAATTGAAGGGGGTGGGATTTGTTCAGGACGAGGCGGGGTGGAGGTTTACCGGGGTTGGGGGGTTGAGGGTAGAAACCATCAATTTTACAAACGGGACATCGGAACACCCCGGGTCATCCCATGACATTGTTTCCCAATGTCGGAAACCAAGGTGAATTTTAAATACCCTAGTAACCCTGTGTATAAAATAAACTCAAAATATCTCAGACCATAACTTCAATTCGGGTTTCATCCTAGGGTTTTTTTGGGAGCTCTGAACGTAAAGTTGCAGGAAGATGAGGAAGTTGAAGCCGCATGAGCGGAAGCTGCTGAAGAGGGCGAACCTTTTTGTCTGGGATAGAGAAAATGGCCATCGAGAAGGTCTGGTCATGCAGCGCTACCGCCTGGTAGAGAGAGACGACTACAAGAAGTATTAAAATCCGAAACTTCATCTCCTTCCCCGCAGGCGTTTTTATTTTTTTCAAAGGAAAATTACAAATTAGTGATATAACTGTAGTTTCTAGATGATACGGAGAGTGTATTTGCCCCGGTTGTAGTTTATTCAATTGATTTTATTTTGGTGAAATTAGGTATTCGAGATTGTGTAGAGAGACCCAGAAGCTGGTGAATATTCTGAAGCAGATGGACGCAGGAGATCCTTTTCGGATAGAGATGACTGACGCCCTTCTTGAGAAGCTGTAAGATTTTCATTGTTGTCTTTCTTTAGCTTACTTCATGTTAGAGTTTTCCATTTAGGTCTAGATTAGCCTCAGGACAAGTTAATCGCTCTCTTGAATTTTTATCTTCCTTTAAATTCAAAGTGTGTTATGAAATGAGTACGGTTAATGTGACAGTTGCTTTCTTTCTATTGTGACCTCAATATACAATTGCAAGGAATGAACCTTTTACCCTTTCACCTCACTTGCCCATCCCAGTCATGGTAATTGACTAAATGTTTTTTTAGAGTACCCTTGTCATGTATGACAATAAGACAACTTTTTGAACTATAAACTTCAAATATTAATCCCTGACCACCATATTGTCTGACAATATGGTTGGAATTGAGATAGGGGAAATGTGCGCAGTGGAGTGAGTTAAGAATGTACATGAGGGATTCTTCACTCTGTTGCTTCTATCAGACATTGATACGGAAGATATGATGTGTGATTGACTCCGAGCATGAGATTTATAGTTGAACAATAAAATAGAGCATGCAATATGATTTTGGATGTTTGTCATGAACTTTAGCCGAAATATCCTTCATTGTGTTGGTAACTTGGTACAATGATACTAAGTATATTATAGCATATGAGGGTCACTGAAATACTTGGTGAACCCAAATTATGGAGCGGATGTAGTGGCTTAACTGAGATCAAATTATGTTGTAAATTCCCAAGACTAATGAAATTTAAAAGGGAAAAGCAGCATTGGTGATTGGTGAAAAGTGGAAGAGTTCAGCATCTTTGAGTTGGATAGGGAAAAGAGCAAATGTTGGATGTCTGTATATCAAGAATTATGTATACATATTCTTTCCTGAGATTGCATATAGAAGCATATCCATGGATATGAGGTTTACTGAACCATTAGGTGATGCCATTGACTCATTGGGTTATAACAGATGTTAAAGTACGGAATAGAATATTTGTGCCAATAGAAGCTATTTGTGTTTTGAAAAGCTGATGTCTTTCCAGCCCGGATAAACAGGCTGAATTCCTTTCTTGATCATTTTTTTTCTAGTAAGGATGAGAGATACTGCATCCAGCCTGGGATGGAATTGTGCTATATAATCCCTAGGCGAATGAAATTTAAAAGGGGAAAGTAGTGGTAAAAATTGAAGGTTCATTATCCTTTCTGCCCAAACCATCTGCATCTTATGTCTTGATGTCTTATTTCTAATAGTTTTGTAAATATTAAATGTCATTTAGCATACTCTTTTTTTATATGGCCTATTTTTCTGCTGATACAGGTACAACATGGGTGTGATAACAGATCGGAAAAGTTTAGCATTGTGTGAAAGGTTATCAGTGTCATCGTTCTGCCGGTAAACAAGCATCTATAGCTATCCTTTTGCAAGCGAGTGCTTCTATTATGCTCATGGACCATCTCACATAAGCAAATTAATAAAATTATTTTTTATCTCTATAATAATTAATTGCTTATGTGTGAAGGTTCATGTTTCTTATATTAACCTTAGGCCCATACTAGAACTTACCCTTGCAAACATGTCCATCTCAATTGCTACATTAAGTTACATTTATACCCTTAATTACTGCACCTGAAGTTTATTTAACTTTTGTCTGTCTTCAGAGTAGGTGGTTTTAGTGATACTAATAACCAAGAACTGTATTCTAATTGAATTTCATCTTTTAGTGGTTTCTTACTTTAAGTATCATTGTGTATCTTTGTCCACAGGCGTAGGCTTGCCAGTGTCATGGTGAAGCTAAAGTTTGCTGAACACTTGAAGGAAGCCATAACATATATACAGCAGGGGCATATCCGAGTTGGACCTGATACTATAACTGATCCAGCACATCTAGTTACAAGAAATATGGAAGACTTTATTACTTGGGTAGACACATCAAAGATTAGAAGAAAGGTCATGGAGTACAATGACAAGTTGGACGACTATGATGCCATGAATTAATAGGACTATCCTTAGTCTTTTAGGTGTTCCTAAAACCCATTGTTGCAATTATGGTGGTTTTATGCTGTTCTCACTTTTGTGACCATTACATGTTATTGGTTAAGTAACTCTACTCTGAAATGCTTTCTTGGCTTACTTTGAGGGCTTTATCTTAGAAGCATGTCTTTTTACTCGTTATTTATTAGAATGGTAACAAACATGTTTTGTTGGAATTTCACAGTTCTCTTGCTAGCATGTTCTGAAAATGTTACTCCCTTTGTCCCATGATTTTGTTCTCGTTTTGGCTAGTCCTGCTTTTTATGAAGTGTAATTGTGTGAATGATGTTTGGTTAGAGAAGAGTGCAGTTTTAACCACAATTTTTTTAACTGATAGAGAAGAGTAGAATTAAACTTTTGGAATACTTAAATAGAAATATGGGACAAATGGACTAATAGTACTTGAGATAAGCAAATTCTTTTGTGGTTATAAGGTTTACACTCATTTTAAGGATTTTAGGATATACTCGTAAATGCCATAGATGAATTGTGCTCTTTGAAAAAAATAAAAGATTCTCATGTGGGCTTAGTTAAAGTGTGAGAAGGTCTACATTTTACCTGTGAACTTTGGGGTCATGGAAGCACACACTTGTAGTGATTGATTGATGCAACAATCATTAGTACTGGAGAAGTTCTTCTACTTAGTTACTGTCAAGTTAGGAGTACAACAACTGGTCTCAACAATCTGCAACAACTTCTGCTATGATGCATCAATAGAACTATATAAAAACACAAATTCAGAGAATGGTTGTCTTTATTTCAGCATTACAACATATCTGTCATAATCAGTACAATCACATTACCATCAAATCAGAAAGAACAGAACTGCTTAAAAGATAGTGATGACAATAGGAGAAAATAGCAGATTTTGTTTATGGAGAATTCTTCTTCTGGGTAAAAGAAGCAGCAGCAGCTGGTGGAACTCCAGGGAAAGTTGGTGTTGGTTGGAAGGGGAACTGTGGGAGAGATGGAGATGGCAGAAATGGAAAGGGTTGCTGTAGTGAAGGGACTGGTGGTGTTATGGAAGAGGGTGGCAGAAAAGGGTTCACCGGAAGCTGAGAAGGCGGCGGCAGCAGCGGATTTGGCGGCAGACCGCCGCCAATGACTGGCGTGAAAATCCCAGGTTGGGCTGTCTTTTCATCTCCTGACTGACTTTCCCTTGCTGTCTTGTCTAAATTTTCTGTCTTTTTAGGCACAGCCTGAAATCCAGGAACCCCAGGCAGGAAAGGGATCTTTGGGATTGGAGGGATTTCCGGCAGCGGCAGAGAAACACCACCTTGGGTCACCGGAGGAAGCAATAAGCCACGCGGCGGAGCATCTTGGATTGGAGGGGCAAATGAGGTATCATCTGGACTTAAATACTTGGACTGCTTGGGAGATATCCCATTTTCTTGGCTGGTTTCAGGTTTCAGAGACTTTGGAGTGCCTGTTTTCTTACCCTTACGCGTTCGGCTACAAGCATCTGGTTTGAATGCGAAAGAACCCGCCGAGAATATCTGTTTCCCTTGCTTTGTTTCTATCAGATGGATGGAACTTGAAGAAGTTGCAGGAGAAGAAGCTGTTACAGCACAAGAAGGTTCATCACTGCTGCTAATTAACTTCACAGAGCAGAAGCCCTTTGTTTTCTTGGCATGTTTGATCACAGAGAAAGGCAGCTTCACTTTGAACTCGCCATTCCCATCCGTTTTCACCTCCTTTCCAAACCTTGGGCCTTTTTCCGAGCTCCCACACTCCACTGCAATCGATGCACCTGTAAAGAAAAGGGAATCATTGCATTGCACAGAAATGCAGAATCTTCTTTTCCTATAGATGAAAATGGAAGGCGAAACTTACCCGAAATAGAGGGAATAGGCTTGGGGAAATGCTGGCATGTGTTGCAGTACACGGTCCCAACAAGTACAGCTTCAGATGGATTGTGTCTTCTTGCTTCTGAGAAGCAGCCATAGTTTAGCACTACAAGAACTTCAAGAAATATGATCCAAACCCAATGCTCTTTGCAACTCATTTTCATTTCAAAAATGGGTTTCTTCTTCTTCTTCTTCTTCTTCTTTAAGTTTAAAGAACACAAAACCTGAGATGGTTCTTCTGTTTGGCTTGGAGTTGGAGAGTGGCTTATAAGGCTGGGAAAAAATATGAGTATTTATGCCAATCATGTGGAGATTTGTGACCTGTCAAACTAGAAACCATTATTATTGTTATCACTGCTGCTTACTACCAAACAGAGCACAAGAAAAATAAGCCTTGTTGGATGGATGTCTCTTTTTCATTTACTTAGGGCTTTTTTTTTGCTACTTCTAACTAGTCTTTTTTTCTTTTCTTTTCTTTCTGTAAAGAAAGAGGTCCAGTTGTGGTGGGTTCACAAGATGCTCATTCATTGCAGCCAAGGGATTCACGGGAGTCTTGTGGGCAGTTGGGCACCAACAAGGGGAGGGGGAGTTGGAAAAATAACACTTCTTGAGGCCAATTGAATTTTAGTCTTATTTGGGCCAATTAAATCATTTTATATGAAAAATAGTGTAGAGTTAAAAAAAATAAAAACTATATATTTTAAAACTACATCAAAAGATATACAAAACTAGTGAAGACATGACTATATTATTTTTCAAATGGCTAATGAAAATAGAAAAAGAATGCGAATAAAGTTTGACTATGTGAACATTATACATTACTACATGCAATAATTAATTGTCTCACTTTCATTTTAGCTCGTTTAAAAAAATTGTCACATTCTTTTACTTACATACTACGGAGTAATAAAATAAAAAAATGTGATCTATACTTTTTCTCTCTTTTTTTAAATAAATTTTTTACGCCCTCCGTCCCAAATTAAGTTATATATTTTCTATTTACAGAGTCAAACTTCATTACAATCTTTTTTCTATTTTCGTTAGTCATTTGATAAAATAGTCATGTTGCCTCTTGTTCTGTCAAACTTTTGATATACGGAGTAGTTTTTTAATACTCTGTATGTAAAGTTTATTTTTTAATTTCACCCCAATTCTCAAATAAATTGTTTTGAAAATAGTTACAGTCAAATATCGTAAATTAAAAAAGCGATTCAAATTGAGACGGAGGAAGTACTTTTCAACATTTTTTAAAAATTTTGTGACGTCAAGTGTAAATTATTAGGGATGGAAAGAAAGAAATTTGTTCCTCCATTCTTCGTCAAAAGTGAGTTATAATGTAGTAATTTTTACTTCACTAAATTCATTTTGAAATGTGTGTTTAGAGTAGATTTGGTTTATATGATTTATGTATATATTTGTCTTTTTGAGCGGTTATTTACTCAGTATTTCTTCACTTCGAACATATTTATACTAATGGTTAAAGTTAATATCTGAGGCCGTAAAAATTTGGAATGGATCAAATACTTCCAGGCTCCTGCTTTGTTGTTTCTGCACACTTCCCATTTTTTAACTTGAAGAAATTTACAGATTTTTAACATCCTCCAAAAACCTCAACAATTTAACCTCAACAATTTTTCTTGGACCCATTTAAATTTTTATCACAATTTCCATTGTTGCTTACGATGTTTAATTAAAATTAATTTCAACTCAAATTTAAAAAATTAAGAGGTGACAAATGTTGAATTAAAAAATACTACCTCCGTCACGCTATATTCGTCCACTTTTGACTTTTGGAACGGTTCATCTAAACAGTTTGATTCATCAAATTCTCTCAATGTGTAAGCCTAAATATAGTCATGTGTGATCTTGTTTGATTTGTCTTAACATATACGGAGTAGATTATTAATATATAATTTCTATAATTTTTTAATATACAAATTACAAGATAAAATAGATTAAAGAAGTGTATTGGATAATGTGTAAAAATGAAAGTGGACAAATACTCTGGAACGGAGAGAGTATATATTCAAAAACTATATTAAAATTTCTATTATCAAAAAATGATACTCCCTCCGTCCGGGAATGATGTTCCAATTGTACGTTTTTTTTCGTCTGGGAATGATGTTCCCATTGTACGCTTTTTCCTCTATTCTCCAAAAAATTCCCCTTCTTTCTTCTTTTTCTTCCTTTCTTTTTTTCTCTTTCTTTCTTCTTTCTCCGCCACCCCTTTTCCTCATCCCCACATTTTTTCTTTTTCTTCTTCTCTCTTCTCCCCAAAAAACTGCTGACAGGTACCTCCAGTTTTGTGGTAAGAACTACCGGGTACCCCTAATTTTGAAAATATACTCCCAGGTACCCTGAATTATAAAAAAACATACCAGGAGGGGATTTTCCATCCATCCTCCATCCATTTGAGTTTTTCCGTTAACTTCATCATCACCATCAACATCATCATCATCATCATCCATCTCCATCTTCTTCGGTGCTTCCTCCTCCTCTTCTTCTTTTCCTTTTTCTTTTTCTTCTTCTTTCTTCTTTCTTCTTCTTCTTCTCCTCCTCCTCCTCCTTCCACTCTTGATCTTCCAAACCCCCAACCCCTCACCCTTATTTCTTCTTCTTCTCTTTCTATTATTATTATTATTATTATTATTATTATTATTATTATTATTATTATTATTATTATTATTTTCAAATCATTTTATATGACAAATGGTATATAGTTAAAAAATAAAAATTACATATTAAAATACTACATTAAAAGATCTACAAAACTAGTAGTGACAATAGTATTTTATTTTATCAAATTGCTAACGAAAAAAGAGAAAGAAAGTGAAGAAAGTTTGACCCTGTGAATAGTGAACATGTATTATAATTTGGGACGAAGAGAGTATTATTATTATTATTATTATTATTATTATTATTATTATTATTATTATAAGGAGAGTGTAAGTTTGATTGACTTTCCACTTTTTCCCCTGATGTGATGAGTAAAAGTAAGATGTGATAATTTGGTTATTAGAAAAAAAGGATGATGTGATAGTTAGAGTATGAAAAAATAGGGTAAAAGTGGTTTTTTAATAGAAAGTGAAAGTGTTTTAAGAAATTGAAAAAAATGAAAGGGGAAGAAATTTATGGAATGGATGGTGTATTATTTATTTATTACAAAGTATAATTTTCTTTTACCTCTATTATTTATTATTATTATTATGAAGTAATATTTTCTTATTCTTCTTTTATTAATATAAAAACTAAATATTAGTTTCACTATTATTTTTAATAATAATAGTAATAGTAATACTAATAGTAATAAGATAATAATAATAATAATAATAATAATAATAATAATAATAATAATAATAATAATAATAATAATAATAATAATAATAGAAAGAGAAGAAGAAGAAATAAGGGTGAAGGGTTGGGGGTTTGGAAGATCAAGAGTGGAAGGAGGAGGAGGAGAAGAAGAAGAAAGAAGAAGAAAAAGAAAAAGAAAAAGAAGAGGAGGAGGAAGACCAAAGAATTAAAGATGGAAAGAATTAAAGATGGAGATGGTGGATGATGATGATGATGCTGATGCTGATCAAGAAGTTAACGGAAAAACCCAAATGGATGGAGGATGGATCTTAGTATGTTTTTTTATAATTCAGGGTACCTGGGAGTATATTTTCAAAATTGGGGGTACCCCGTAGTTCTTACCACAAAACTGGGGGTACCTGGCAGCAATTTTTTGCTCTTCTCCCCCATCTCGGTTCTTCTTCTTCATCTCTTCAATCTTCTTCTTCCTCTCTATAATCTTTATTCTTCTTTATCTTCCCATTCTTTTTTCTCCTCCATCTTTGATCTAGATTTACACATACCCATGGCGGTGATGGTGGCGGCCGGCGATGGCGACGGTGGTGGCCGGCGATGGCGAGTCTCCAATTCTTACTCTCTTTTTTCTTCTTTTCTGGCGCCGATGGTAGGGCTGCCGACGGTGGTGGGTTTGTACGTGGCGGCAATGTTGGGACTACTTTTAGATCTGCAATAGATATGTCTTTTTCTTCTTCTCCTCGTCCTCTTTCTTCCCCTTTTTTCTCTCTTTTTCTTTCTCCCACATATAGCCATGGTGGAGGCTATGGGCGAAGGTAGGAGACGGCGGCTGAGGTGAACTCGTTTGGGCTGGTGGAGATAGAGGCTGGCGGCAGTGAGCTTTGGGCCGGTGGTGGCTGCCAGGGAAGCTGTATTTGGGGGTATGGATGGGTGGAAGGGCATTTTGGTCTATTTACTCCCTTGGTCAATGCTCCTTAAAAATGAAGAAACTTCAAAATAAGAACATCATTCCCGGACGGAGGGAGTATGATTATATTATTTTGTCAAAGAAGTAACAAAAAATACACAAAGTGGTTAAAATCTAGGATTATGCTATGTGTACCCCAAGGATTGTACCCCAATTTGTACCCCGCAGTTTTGCACCAACACTTTGTGTTGGTGTAAAACTAATTTTTGTTAAATGCACCAACATTTGTGTCCGTGTGAATTTTTATTAACGCACAACACTTGTGTCGGTGTAAACCATCGAAATGTTTGTGCAAACCTGTGGTGTACAAATGAGATATATTTTTTGGTGTAGGTGTAGCATGGTCCTAAAATCTAATATTGTAAACAGTGATTAGACTACGTAAATTGGGAAAATGGAGTAAGAATTGTGCACGAAATTTACTTATGCAAGAAAAACAATGTAAATAAAAAGATCTTCATGGAAGGGGGAAATCTCTCCATCTTTAATTAATTCGTTAGCATAAAATACAATCAAGAACTTTGTTTTAGAAATATTCGCTTCATGAAACAAAAATAACAATTCATATATACATTGAAGAAGTAAGCTAAAAAAATCATTGACAATAACTAATCTTCGATAAATTTCACCAAAACCGTACCATATAGAGCACATTATCAATATGCTCCACAACTTTTACAGTGAGACTACAACCTTTCACAGAAGTTCCTTGTCGTAGAATGCAAGAAGTTGTTTCACACGATTACTCCAAGCACCAACGTTTTGTCCATCAACAAGTACCCAGTCGACAACAGTTGATGCTGGTTGTTCCCACCATTCATCTAACTGCTCCAAAATAACACATTATATTAGCAAATCTAGGCAGTATTGGTCAAATATATCAGAATATACCCTTGACTAATCTGTTTTAGTTTATATCTTGGAAATTTCAGGTTTAGCATAAGTTTTACCCTTGTGGGATTTTACTGGGTTTGATTTTGTTGTGTAATAGGCTAAAAGCTGCTCCGTAATAACTTAGCCAGAATAGATACTCGTATTAAAGAGCGTGAAAAAGCTAAGTGATTCCATGAAATAATGATGGCAAGACTGTTGAGTTTCAAGCCAACAAATGTTATGATGATACTCTATTGATACCAAATAAACTCTCAAAGCAATGATAAGATTAATTGGGGGGAAATATTTAACTGTTGTAGAAAGAGTTAATTACCAATCCCGAAACATATTTGCAGTCCTCCAGGAACTTCTGAGAGTTGATAACTGCATTCCTCAGTTCAGGTAACCATTTCTCAGTGATAGTTTTGTCTTGTTCAGCAGCAAGGTTTAGAGAGTAATTTGTCGTCCTGCGATAAATGGCCAATGAAAGCAACGTGACTTTGGAAGCTACGAATGATTGCTTGCAGCAAATAACACGTAACTAATAAACCAATAACAGCAACAGTAAGAAGCAGGAAATAAACATAAATCCAATCCTAGAGAGTCTGTTTGGATTTAAATCATGGAATAACATGATCGGTGATCATATAACATTTCATTCACCAGCTTCACCCTTTATTCACTTTTAGAAAACATTTATTTAGAAAAATAATTTAATCTTGGCAAACTGGCTATAAAATTTAATCTGCTGGAATTCCAACTCAAATTTAATATTTGTATATAGAAAACATCCTCAATCCCCCCCCTCACCCCACCCGTCCACCCCCATATATATATATATATATATATATATATATATATATATATAAGCTAAATTAATACTCCCTCTGTCCTTGAAAACATTTCCAGGTTTGATTTTTTGGTGTTTTAAGGGAAGTGTTTTGTGAAAGAGTAATTAAAAAGTAAAAAGTAATATGAGATGTGATGGATGTGAAATGGGAAAGTAGGGTTAAAGAGAGGTATTGTAGTTCATTTTGGAGAAATTGAAATGTTTTATGGGACGAGTAAGATGAGAAACTTGAAATGTTTTGTGGGACGGAGGGAGTATGTAAGATCAGGTTCATGAAGAGCAAAATATCTCAGTACCTTTCGTATTCATGCTGTGCACGGTAAGCATGATCTAACAATGCACGGGTACTTTCAATGAGATCCCGCTGTGAATGGACCAAAGTAATTGCCTTCTCCAAATCTTCAAGAATGCAAGCCTCAGAGCCCCGAAGTTTTAGGCAAAATTCCATAGACTCCAACACTGACGATAGAGCAGCCTCTGAGCCTAAAGATAAGAACAGAGCACAATAATTGTGTTATGATTTATAAGTTTACAATTACCAAGACCAAAATCCCCTCCAATAGTTTTGGTTACCCATGGTACTCAATAACTATACCATATATATTTTTACCAAATTAGTCCCCAAGATAAACTAATTACAGAGATGATACTCGTTAGTGTCAAGATGACATAAAAACTTATACTAGTTTCCCAAAATGATCCTGTCTAATTGGGTGTTTTCTCAAGTTGGTCCTTTTTTGGAATAAAAACTTGACAAATATGGGAAAATAATTTTAAACATTATAAGACGATAATATAGGAAATAAAACTATAAATGTAATCTCATTTCATAATACTTCTTTCTTTCCAAAATTAGAAAAGTGTGAACAAAAAATTTTAGACTAATTTTCATTTATATTTATTTGAAAATGACTTCAGTCGAACATCATAAAGCGAAGCAGGCGTCTTATTTCAGAATTAATGGAATCATTTATTAAATACGTAGTATAATTTTACATGATATTCTTCTAAATTATTTTAAACAATCTGAAATGTTTATTTTTCAATTTATTAAATTATATTTAAAGTTTATTAATTAGATTCTAAATAATTTTAAACAATCAGAAATGTTTATTTTCAAAGTTATTAAATTATATTTAAAGTTTATTGATTAGACTCTAATCCAATAAAATTTAAATTTATTTTTCCATATTTAGTGATTTAATCTGGGAAAACACACAATTAGAAAGAATCCTTTTGAGAAATTAGTATAAGTTTTAACGTCATTTTGACGGCCATTAGTCGGGGACTTAACTGAGCTTTATTCTCAATTAAGGAGTACCATCTATGTAATCAATTCATCTTGGGGACTAATTTTGGAAAATACATAGTTATTGAGTACAATTTTGGGAATTTACTCTAAAACATAATTTTATTAGTGTAGCATCAGAGCAGATTCAATTATCTTCTACTCCCTCCACCCCAATTTCTAGTTTTGACTTTTACATTAAACCAATTCAACTTTGACTATAATATATTCTAATATATTTTTATACAGAATAATTTATAATGTAAAATATTTGTATAAAATAATTTTACTACAATTTATAACTTTTTCTAAAATATGTCAACTAGAGACATCATTCAGTTTAACAAGTTTGGCCAGAAAAGTCAAACATGGAATATCCCAGTAAAACGGAGGAAGTATGTGATTAGCTGATCTGAGTTTGTGACCAACGTCAATAAGATCAGGTGAGGAAATGGAATGTTGCGTGCGCACACACATAGATATAAACTGAATATCAGAACAGAAGGAAACACTCAAGATCCCCCATTGCCAAGGAAAGGTCTCACCTGCAGTAGACTGAAGTGCAGCAGATATGCGACATATAGAAGGAATTGCAGATGGATCCCTTGCACCGGCTTTGGCTGTCAAAATAGCAGCATTCCTTTCAGCAGCAACCACAGCTTCTGGTCCAGTAGAACCATTGCTGCCAAAACACTCCAAGAGTGCCTGGTCACCAATGAAAATGAGGGGAAATATGATTTTTTTTTTGCATATATTAAGAGTGCATGTTTTGTTGGAATTTTGTTGGGGTGAGGAAAGGATTGATTTTAGTTTTAATAAATCATGTATTTCTACACGTAGTATAATTTCTCATACCATCTAAATGTAGATATTACTCATCCCCTTCCCTCCCCTCCGAATTCCCCAACCAATCAAGGGCCAAGTGTGAAACGTTTATTCTTATTGTTTCTTCATTCTCAATATCATAGATGAGTATCATTGCTTTATTGTATACTAATTTCCTGATCATTCATAGAGACATAGAGTGATGATGTTTGTGAATAAACGTTCTCAATTTCCTGTATGCACAGAATGAAAGTTTTTTTCATTAAATACATTAACATTGATGGAAGGTGAGGTACCTGGGGTGTTGATGGAAGCATGTATAGAGTATTATCCGGAGTTTGAGAGAAAGCAGACACTTCTTTCTCAATAAGATCCTTCGCCTTGCTTGATAAGTTCACAACAATACTGCAAGCAGGGATAACAGTGCGAGCTGCATAATCTTTTGTTACCACTGGCTGTTGGCTCCAATATGATGCAGCGTCCTATAATTAGATTTACAAGTTGAAATAAGAAAAATACACAATTATATTCTCAAAGGAAGAGGGTGAGCCAAGGTTGAGCCCGTATGTAATGGCCAGAAGCCAGAAGATAAGTATTTGGTTACTGAACCATGCCCACCCCAACATGACTTGTGATGTCCAAAGAATTTAGCATTTCAATTAGTCAACATTTCAGTTACTTACAATAATTTATTTACAGACTACAAAGGAATTATTTTTAGATATGTGCAAATCTTTATCATAACACAAACAAAAAAAATCAGATTGATACAAGAAAAAAACAGGTTACGAGAACATATTCCATGTTTTCCAATACAAATTCACCAAAAGAAGCAATCATTATTCATTAATCAACGCTTTAATCCCAATTGGTTGGGGTCAGTGCCATGAAATATATAATGCCAACTGATTGTCTAAAATCAATTGACACTACAAAATCATGCAACAAATAGTATAGAAGCAATGTGAGATGCACTTCCTATCGAGAGGGCATAGTATCATTGTCAATAGCTTATTTCCACTTTTAAGGAAAATGTCAAAAGAAGGCAATGAGTTGAGATAATTGTCAGTCACGCCCATTAGGATAGCATATTGTTATTGTCACCAAGAGACCAAGAAGTATGCACAATATCTACTGTATACAGTAGATGGAAAATGAGCAGTATAGTAACCTACCATGCTAGCCTTAAGCAATGCATTGTAGATGGACTCAAGTTCAGATCTCCTAGCATCGAACTCTTCGATCTTTTTCCATTTCTTTCTCAGAGAATCTTCAGCTTCCTTTCGCTCTGCACATAATTTATTTAACCGTTGAATTTCAGACATCAACGTATTCACACTAGCTTGTAATCCAGCAGCTTCTCTTTCCTTTGCCCAAACGTCAAGCTACAAAGCGAAGAAGAAAAATTTTAAGAGGCATCCCATAGACCCATATCTAAGTAAGGATAGTAATATGGAATTTCATAATGCATAGTTGAACACAATACACCATATAAACACACAATAATATTATTAATGAGTACAGAACTAGAAAACAGACAGTCTATGATCACGATCCTATATAGTGAATTCCTAGGTGCACGAATAACATGGAACGAAGATGAGAGTGACATTTAGCATGATTATTTAATACTAGTATACTACATGTTATCACACCAAACAAACCCAATATATCCCTTTCAAGGGTAGGGTTTTGGCTGTGGGGAGATTGATGCAAACCCTACCTCTACCCTAAGGCCTAAGGAGTACTCCCTCTGTCCTAAAACTGTCTTGTCAGACACTTTTCACATGGTCAAACTTTAATCACTTTCTATACTTATTTGCGTTATTTATTTGATATAATAATGTGGTCATGTCACCTCTTGTTTTGTAGAACTTTTGATGTAGTTTTTAAATATATAATTTTTATTTTTAAATTTTACACCCATAATCAAATAAATTGAATTGAAAATAATTTTAGTCAAACCTCGTGAACGAAATACGGAAGAAAGTTTTAGGACGGAGGGAGTAGCAATTTCCGAGAGGATCCTGAAACAATGACATGTAGCGTCAGTGAAAAGAACATTACACTCACACATCTCCTCCATAGACTCTACAACTCTACAACCATTGTACGCCTCCATGAACTCCCATAACAAGTCATGTTCCCAAAGAAGTTAAAGGCAGGTCCAACCTCAATTGTACATTCCACGTCTTACGTGGTCTACCTCTCTTCCTGATCCCTCTATCAAAATTCCATCTACCCTCTTCACTACTATCAGTTTGTCTGTGTGAACATGACTAAACCACCTGAGTTTGTGTTCTCTTACTTTATTACTTATTAGTAATAGGCAGTAGGAACTACCTACATCTCAGTATGAAATGCCTCATTCAGCACTCTGTCCAACAAAGTACAATAGGAAATCCAGTGCAACATCCTCATTGTCACAACTTGTAGCTTTTGCTAGCAGTTTTACAAGTCTTCTTTAACCCCCAGTCCCCCCAAAACTAAGATGATAAGACACATACAACATAGCTGGTTGAATGGCAACCCTATTAGCTTTATAGCCAACCATTCAATTCCAACGTGATCTACGAGTCACATAGCCTTCCAGAGACCGCCCTCCACTTCACCCCCCTAATACTATATGTAAATGGACCATAAATGTATATTACATGGTCTTATTGGTCTATTTAAATTGTTTGGGGAAGTTGATGTCAACATAATAGATTCATGACATTCATAAAGTTGATAAGTAACGAGTATTACACCCTTTTGGAATATGTTCACTCTACTATTTTGGAATATACTTTGTCAAACAAGAGAGTGACAAAAAAGGGAATGTTTATCTATTGATAAAATGAGACTTTACCAAAGTGGATTCTAGCGATTGATGGAAAAACACGATAGCAGGTAATTGAAGAAGCAAATAAGAAGCTCAAAGTTTAGACAAAGTAATTACTCTATTGGAAAATGAAGTTTACACTTTCCTTTTTGGTATTTGTCTCAAAAATAAAGATTATACTTTCCTATTAAGAATAGGAATATGTGGCTCACAACATTTTCTCTTTTCTAATCAAATTTTTAATGCACACTTCAAAAACCTCAACCCAAAAACCTCATTTTTTTTGGGGGGGGGGGGGAGTAGAT
>OOIL02004480.1:2403177-2487623 GCA_900332095.2 Cuscuta campestris | reverse complement strand
TTTTTTTCTTTCCAGGGCTCCAATTACCCACGTCTGTTTTGGGGCGCCTTTGCTCCTGATGTGGTATAGCTTCTCCTCCCTCCCCCCCCCCCTCTCTCCTCTAGTACCAGTATATGTGACTCCCTCTTGTTGTCATTTTGGATAAAAAATTGATTTATAATGTGTGTCAGTTTTTAGAACAAAAGATGATATTTACTGATTTTTTTTTTTCAAATTTCCCATCTGGTGTAAGATAGTAAAGTTTTATCTGTTTGATAACACTTCAATCTACTTGATTTCTTCCAACATGAAACTTATTTTAAACCAGAGGCCAGAGGTTTTATATGCTGATTCTCAAAATCTGCCAAATTTTTATTTGTTGAGTAATTCAGATTATTCGTCAAGTTTCATGTGGAGCTGTTCATGTTGTGGTTCTATCAGAGGATGGTGTAATGCAAGCATGGGGTAAGTGGGAAATTTCTATCATGTTTTTTTTCTTTTCCCCTTTTCTGTAGTTTGTCCTTTGTGACTAATCAGACTAGATAAAACTCAGTATTCACGGGGTGCAGTCTAACTTTTTTTCTCAATTGGTTTGACAATTTGAGAATGGAAACTTCAACTAACAAACTCTGGTAAAGGGGAAGTATTAATTAGAACTCTTACTGCTTCGGCAAACCAGGCTATAATGAATATGGTCAGCTTGGCAGAGGTGTTACAAGCGAAGGCCTTCAAGGGCCTCGTGTGATTAGTGGATTTGCTAAATTTCTCGATGAAGCCCCTGAGATTGTAAAGATTACACAAGTGTCATGCGGGGAGTACCACTCTGCAGCCATATCAGAAGATGGCGAGGTGTAAGTGTTCATAGGACCTTTCTTGTTGACGATAAGTGATATGCACAAGAGTTTCTGCATGACACAAGGGGAGTTACATAGAAGATTAGAAAACTAATTGACATCTAACCACAATATATTCCTTATTCCCGAGACATTAATTTTCATTCTTTAACCCAAACCTATGTTTTAGACATTTTTTATTCATGCTTCATAGTCTTGCTGTTATCAGCCTAAAATGAGTACCGTGTGACTCATTTCTTGTTCTAATGTCTTATTTTTTTCCTTTATTAAAGATCTGTGTTATGGACGAGTTCAATGATGGTATCTGGCATCTGAACTCATCATTTCCTGATACTTTCTGTGGATATAATCTTTGGGGTCATTAAGGAACCCAGAAAAGAAAATGTGGAGGAAAATTGGAAGGAAATAAAATTTGGTAGAAAAAAGTAGCTGCTCAAACTCAATACAACAATTATAGACATAAAATTTTAATTAGTTATAATCAGATATGATTTTTGTTAGTATAGCACAAGGAAAAATCAAACACAAAATAAATGTCCTTAACATTTTTTCCATTTCATTATGTTCCTGGTTCCAAGAACAAGCTTTGAAGATGTCAAAGCTGGAATTTTATCTTATTATTCCTTGGTAATTAAGTTACGATAGGAAGGACACTTAGAACAAAACTTCGTCACTATGTGTTTTGGTATGAATTCATGGTGCTAACTATCTTAGAGACAATTAGTTGTCTATAAATATCCTGCCACCAATACCAACATAGTTGGCATAATACTGTTGGTGTTGTTCTCAGCCATGATGATGACATCAAATGTTCCCCTATTCACTGGCCAGGAACCACATTGAGCTTGGACTAATCTTGAATCAAGAGGTCGAGTTACTGTTGAATCCCATTTACTTGAATAGCTGATAATGATTTAATATTAACATAAGATACACCAACCCCTATCATTGAAGAAGAGGAAATATGACCACACACAAAAGAGTTTCTTATTTTATTTTATTTGTATTTTGGATTGAGAAGTGTGAGGAAGAAAAAGAAAAGATGGAAAGGTAAAAATACAACATTTCATACAATTATATATTTACTGTAGATATGCTTGATATAAGGTTCACAATGGAAGTCATTGGTGGTAGCATAGCATAAAATTATTTTTTTAAATGGGTGACTGAGTTTTTTTCTGTAGTTTGTCATGCCGATCTTTCATAAACTAATCTGCCTGGCTTAGAATATTGAGATGCCAACAACAACAACAAACCTAAGGATATTGTTTTGTTAAACTCTTGATGCATTGTTGCATTTACTAACCAAAAGGTACAACCTTATAAATTTTGGTAAAGTGTAACAGCTACAAACAATTAATCCTGCTGATATGTTTTAAAATTTATTTGATTCTTTAACTAGGTTGATCATATCTAACTTGTGTGTACCTCAAAATTACATGAAAATGAGCTCTGTTTGGTGAAGAGGCCTCCTTTTTTAAAAGAAAAAGTTGTTTAGCGCAAGATTCGTTTTTTTTTTGTGTGTTGGAGGAGAGTAGTTCCTTCTAACTTTTTTTTCATGTGGCGCCTCTTGTATATTTGATATTTATTCAAGAATTGACAGCTCCTGTTTATCACCCATTATGTATCACAATAATAGCATAAACTTCTCATGCCGTGGACTACAAGAATTTTTCTTACATTGTCTGGCGTAGTTTAGACTTTGGACTGCATAGAATATGCTTTGTGGCAAAGTACTCATGTTTTTCCCGAAGTTCTATTTACACAGAAATGAACGTTGGATCTACCTAGTTTTGTTTCTTCAATTGTTGCATGCTTTCATATACAGATTCTTCTGGTTCTGAATTTCTAATGGCTTAATCTAATGTTACAGCTACACCTGGGGACTAGGAAATGTGGGCCAGCTAGGTCATTGCTCCCTCCAATCAGGTGATAAGGAACTTCTACCTAGGCGGGTGGTTTCCCTTGATGGTGTATTCATCAAGGACATTTCATGTGGTGGTGTCCACACATGTGCTCTGACTACCAAAGGGGCTCTTTATACCTGGGGTGGAGGTCAGGCTGGGCAGTTGGGCCTTGGGCCAGTCTCGGGCTTCTTCTCTTGCAAACTCGACGAGTCAGAAATGATGCTTAGGAATATACCCGCTCTGGTCATCCCGTCTGGTGTGCAACTTGTTGCATGTGGACATTCTCACACATTGATTTTTACAAAGGATGGAAGAATTCAAGGATGGGGCTACAATAGCTACGGCCAAGCGGCTAATGATAAATCTACATATGCTTGGTATCCTTCTCCTGTTGATTGGTATGACACCTGCTTAAGCTATTTGCTTCTACTCAACAATTATTGATAAGTTATTTTTATTTTTGTCTAAATTTGAGCATTGGTGGTGCGCAGGTGTGTAGGAGAAGTCAGGAAGCTGGCAGCTGGCGGGGGCCATTCTGCAGTGCTGACAGATGCGTGTTCATTGAAGGAGTTGTGCGAGTTTCGCCTGGCTGAAATTGTGAATCTTGCCAATGCTTATGAAATTGAGGATGTTGCATCAAGAACAGGGTGCGACTCGCTAGCTCGCCTTTGCAAAAGATTAAGGTATTGGTTTCATACGGAACATTGCATTTGCCTTGACTCTATGAGTGAAAAGTATGCAATGCTTTTTAGTTTTACCGCGCTTTAACAATTTTAATTTAGATTTTTTTTTGCATACGTTCTACAACAAACCCAGTAAAGTCTCATACCCCAAAGATTGCAAGTCCTACACAAGGGCATAACACTATCCAAACCCTAATCCTAGACGTCCTTCCTATCTAGGGCCATATTCAGAAGCTCATATCTAAGGCCATATCCTCGCGAACCCGTTCATGAAGAACACCCTTGGATGGTAACCCATTCTCTTGAAGGGTGTGATTTCTGCATACCCGATGAATTTATCAGCTCTTAATATTTCTTTGCGCAGGGAGCATATGCTTGATGGGGATAGTGATCATTGCTTCGCCGATGAAGAGCTTGATCTGTGAAGCAGCCTGACCCACAATGACACAATGTAGAATTATTGTTTGTTGAAAATTATACGTACAGTTGATTGTATATTTACAGCATATTCTCATGGCATGTTTCTTAGACAAAGAAAGTGAAGAACTTTGTGCTTTCAAAGCTAAAGACTTGATTGGTTGTAAATGTTGCAGGATGAATAAAGTTTGGTCTTTAATTACTTCTTGGAATTGTATTTCAACCCCTAAAATGTAGGGATAACTCAACTAGTCAACTCTAAAGAGTGTGTTTGGATTGGTCATTGTTTGGGAGGGAAGAGGAAAGCCACATGGGTGAAGGACCCCCAGCCTTCAAAGAGGCCAATCCCCCAAGGTAAGAGAGCTCATGTGGGCTGACCCAAGAGTCTCATACGATCCATACCCAGCCCATGCGGTAGCGCGCCTGATCAAAGTGCGGGCTGGGCCGGGTTTCGGGCCGGGCCGAGACACTACTTTACGAGAATTTTCTAGGCCCGAGCCCGGCCCGGCCCGGCCCGTATAACGGGCCTAACAATTGAAGCCCGAGCCTGGCCCGCATGGTTACCCGCGACCGACAAAAACTTTTAAATAATTTAAAAAATAATTTTTTTTAAAAAAAATAAAGTAACAAGTTAATATACTCCCTCCGTTTCTCAAAAGAGTTCCTCTTTTGACTTTGGGGGGAAATAAGGAAGTGTTAAATTGTAGTTGACTTTTCAATTTTGCCCTTGATGTGATGGATAAAAGTAAGATGTGATAGTTTAGTTGTTAGTGAAAAAAGATGATGTGATAGGTAGGGTATGAAAAAGTAGGGGTAAAAGTGGTTTTTTAATAGAAAAGGGAAGTGTTTTAAGAAAAACAAAAAAAATAAAAGAGGAAGGGTTTTAAGAAATCGAGGGAGTATTAGATATATGATATAAAGACTATTATGAGTAATGAAAGAAAAATTAATATATAAATATATTTTGTTTGATATTGCTACTATGTATGGAGTACAAAATATTATCTATTGAAATGTCATAATCAATGTGTGATACGTTGCAAACAATACGGAGTAGTAAAGATGTATTCATTTTATTATATAAACTTATAGTTTATTTTTTCTCTCCATAGATGTATGTGTGTTTATAATAATTTGAAATAGGTTTGTTCTTTATTATTATTATAAATGTTGTTATTGTTATTTTATTATTAGTATATTAATAATAAATTCTCCCTCCGTCCCATTGTCTTTGTCCACTTACCTTTTGGCACACCATCCAATGCACTTCTTTAATCCATTTTATCTTGTAATTTGTATATTAAAAAATTATAGAAATTATATATTAATAATCTATATGTTAAGACAAATCAAACAAGATCACACATGACTATTTTTAGGCTTACATATTGAGAGAATTTGATGAGTCAAAGTGCTTAGATGAACAGTTCCAAAAGTCAAAAGTGGACAAAGACAGTGGGACGGAGGTAGTATTTTAATTTATTCGGGCCGGGCCGGCCCGTGGGCTTGAGCATAAACCCGAGCCCGGCCCTAAAATGTTCGGGCCGCCATTTATAAGGCCCAAGCTCGGCCCGTACCCTAAAATGTCAAGCCCAAGCCCGCTATTTTGAGGGCGGGCTTTTGCGGGCGGGCCGGATACCCAGGCCCGTGATCAAGTCTAGGTAGCGGTGATCGTCCACGAAAACTCCCGGATCGAGGTCATCCAAATGTCATAGTGTGTTGCAACAAATGATTACAATAAATAAATAAGAAAAGGCAGATTATATGGTACAGTTGGATGTACCTTCTTTTTTGGTATGCCATAATAAATTTGTAATTAAAAGAATTTCATGTTGTTTCAAAATGAATACTATGTTATTTCAAAATGAAAATCATGTTGAGCATGCTTTAGAAGAATGTACCTAGTTCTATATATAGTCAGGTATACGGTATACATTCTCATAAGAAAAATAAAAATGGAAAAATAAGAGTTATAGGGAATTTAGGGATTAGGGAGCATCATTTTTTTTTGAAACAAACAACTCCTATTTCTCTTTCAAAAAAAAGAAAACAACTCAAACTTCAAATTTAGAAATTACTCCGTACTAAATTAGTCATAAGCAAAAAAGTCACAAGCCTAACATTTTTTAATTCATTAAAAGAATAAAATGATTTCAAATAACAAAAAATGTAAAAACTAGAATTAACAAATGATAAATTTATAATGTTAGTGATTCTAACACTTTTTTTCCTGAAATTAACAAAAAATCTAAAATGAAAGTAACAAAAGAATTTTTTAAAGGTAAAAATGTTAGCGCCCCATCTATTCTGTCATCGTGCCTGCGATCGGATTGCATAAAGGTGGAAAGCACGGTGCCCGTCATCATTTCTAATGAGCTACAACGCAAAATAAGTATATTGAAACGTGACAAAATAGAAACACAGGGTCGTTGTAGTATAGTGGTAAGTATTCCCGCCTGTCACGCGGGTGACCCGGGTTCGATCCCCGGCAACGGCGAAACTGCGTTTTCTTTTTCCAACCGTTCTTTCATTCAATTGCGCAATCTCGTCCTACAATATGTTTATTCAACTGCATCCGCCTTATTCCGGCGCAATTTTTTAAAACATTTAAATACCGAGTATTAATTCCTTTCTTTTACTCCTTATTTTTTTTTGGACATTTTTGCATACGGCGTATTATTGTTTACAAAACGAATACTCCTCCCGTCTCACAAAACTTTTCTTCTTTCTTTTTTCATCTTTTTTGGGAAATAGATGAGAATTATTAGTGATGCTCTTAATTGGACAACTTTTTCTCCTCGAGAGGGAGAAACATTTTTATTGGTCCATTACATTTATATATTTTTTTCTTCGACACCAAGAGGAAGATACCATGTAAAAAAAGATATTGAGAAAAAAGTAGAAGAATGATTAGAGTGCTATAAGAAAAAATTGATGGAAAAAATGATGTGACATTGAAAATTGATGACGTGAGAGGAGAACAGATATGCATGAATAATAATGGTCTAAGGATATTTACGTTGTTTTTTTTAGCTCTTTTACAAAATGCGTGAAAAATCAAATTGGGAAAAATATGATTGTGTTGGACAATAATTTTTTGAGCTAGCAAGAATAATTTTTCAGGGACTAGAAATTTTCAATTATCTAACAATTATTATGCAGGGCTCATGACAATAATTTCAAACCCTTCTGTTTCGCATGATTTCTCTTTCGTAGAGATGTCTTGGGGTAGGAATTTAGGTGGGAATTTATAGAAGAGAAAACAAAATTGAGACAAAAATTCTAGGCAAGTTCATACAAGCAGCTGAATCTTAGTCTTAGACAAACATGTGATGCCATTGTTCAAAATAGTTGGAAAAATTTTGTTTTTTAATGAGCTAATTAATACTTTTAAGTCATCAACACTTCCTTTGTTTATCGTATCACTAGTGTTAATCTCGTGATTTGCACAGGTTGATAAGGAAATATGCGTCTTTCTAGGAAGGAAATCGTTGCTTTTTTTCCTGCTAATTTGTGTCGACATTCAAAAGAAAATGTAATGAGATGACTAATTGTGTTATATACTCTTGCGCCATTCATCGTATTCTCAAGATCTGCGTTTCCTTGTTATTAGTTTACATTAATTACTCATTAATTTGATTCAGTCTTCCATCCTCTCTTAGACTTTATTTCCATTAGATAAATTAATACTCCCTTCATCCGAAAATAAACTTCTCATTCTACGAATGAATATAATAGAGTTTAATCATATCAAAAGCCTCAGCATCCATTCCATCAGTAGGGGTATAATTGTCAAATAAATTTGAAATGAAGAAAAAATGGTAGAGAACAAAATGGGGTTTCTGCAAAAATGAGGGGTTCCATCTTACTACTACTTGCTACTCTATCTCCTGTTGAGCTTCTTCATTTCACTCTCATCTCAATATCTCATCTACCATATTTTTTTCTTCTTATTTTTATACAATATATATTTATTTGTTATTATATTTAAATATATTGAGTGATGATACACACACACACATATATATATATATATATATATTAATGGTATGCTGAAACCCTTATGTGTAGTCCATTTGGTGCTTCAACTCTTGGAAACTTCATTAGCTTGTCTCCCCCCACTTCTTCCCATCTGCAATATTTAATAAATAATAATAATAATAATAATAATAATAATAATAATAATAATAATAATAATAGTAGTAGTAGTAATAGTAGTAGTACCAACCTATATCTAGTAACAAAGTAGTGAAGGAAAGTGGATATTTCAGCAATTCCAAGTTCCTTTCCAGGACAATGCCTAGTTCCTCCTCCAAACAAAAGAAAGTTATTTTGGCTCTCTAATCCTTTTTCCTGCATTTTTATAATTCATTTTAAAACCCCTTCAATAAAAAAAAGTCACTTTTTGTAGGCAATCAAATTCTTTTCTTATTTACTACTTACCATCCATCTCCATGGATTAAAAGCGTATGGGTCCGGGTAAAGTTGAGGATCATAATTAACCTCTCTTGTATACACATATATTCTCCATCCTTTTGGTATAAAATAACCTGCACAAAACATATAAATAAATAAATAAAAACCCTAATAATGCTTTATTTTGAAATTATTAAAGAACTGTTCGGTAGTGTTCCCCTTTTTGCGAAACTTCCCTTCTTGCACACATAAATATTGTTTAGGTTTAAATGTGTGGTTTTACTCTCTCTCTCTGTCTCTCACACACACACACTTTGGGATGTGGCTTAACATTTAGGCACCATGACCCAAGGAGGGTATACTTGGGATTTCACATCCACTTCCCCAAACTACTACGGGCATCTTTAGGAATATAATAAAGGCGTTTAATTTGATATTAGCAGTAACGTTTTAGATAAAATTTTAACTATGCAGATTACTTTGAAAACGCTAACGCTAATCTCTAACGTTATTTCCAAACGGACCCTATATACTGAACAATTTATTTCATTTTTTTGGCCCATGTGGATATATATAATTCATTTACACTTTTCTTTTATCATGCAAAGAAAATAGTGGTTCATCAAGATAGTTGTTCATGTCCATCTCTTTTGGCTTGATCCTAAATATTTGCAAAAATAAAAAAACGTTAATCCAAACAAACCGTTAAGTTCCATGTCCCTAGTTGTCTTCCTCAAGACTCCGTTTACTATTGTGGCTAGCCGAGAAGTCTCAAAGATCACCTGCATTATAAGTAGCTTAATTAACAAAGTTATTGCAAAGGTTTATGTTACTTTGTTTTTTTTTCTTCTTTGACTTGTTTAAAAGTGTAATGGAAAACCTCACATTTTGAAAGCTAATTACTCGGGTCATGGAATAATGTAATTTATGTACTTACAGCTCGGGTGAATTGCATCGTTTTGTAATCATCGTAGTCGATAGGGTCATTCGGCCCTTTCTTTTCACGTATCGCGAAATGCTCTTTCTGCAAAATTTTATATATTCAACAATTAGGAGGTAGGAATCACTTATGCATTGATCGGGATATCGTACGATCTTCAAATAAACCAGTGTCATGCTTCATTCATTTCATATTAACTGTTTATGGTTGCTTTTTATATACATCAAAAAAGAAAATGAATATAGACATGCTGTATGTCTACATTCATTCATTTTTCAATGTATCTAAAAAATGTCAATAGACAGAAATTATGAAATCCATGGTCAATGTCAAGAGAATCGACCCGATATAACATTGAAATATAAAATCAATTGGTGCATAATTTTACACTACTTGCCCTTAGCTCTTCAAGGGCATGTGGATGGTCATGGAGATACTTGACAGCCATCATAGAAGTGGTGGAGACAGTTTCATAACCAGAGTACAAAATGGTTATGATTAGATCAACCATCTCATCATCACTCAACCGGTACCGGTTTTCCTCGTCGTTCATCGCCAACAATATTCCCAACATGTCCTCTCTCGTCTCCCCCGAACGCCTCCTCTCCTCTATCAACCTCTCCAGCAAACTCACTATGTTCTTTCTCGCCTGTTACGTCCAAAACACTTCTACTTAACACAGTAAAAGGAATAGAAATTACCCTAAATAGGACTAAAACATAGAGAAAAATACCAAAATATGACTTTCATGTTTTTTCCCCGAAATAAGACTTTACACTGTGGTAATATGGCATTGTACATATGCGCATTACTATACTTTTTTGGTGATGTACATGACCGTGTTTGGTAATGTAAGTCCTATTTCGGGAATAAAAACATGGAAATCCTATTTTGGTATATTTTCAGTGTTTTAGTCATGTTTTGATCTTTCTCCCAAAAAAGAAACGTCGCATTTTAAATGAGAAAAACGTGACGTTTTTACCTGGACCCCGCACCGGTAATTCGTGCCGGGGAGATTTATGGGCAGAGAAAGAGTTCCCAGCACAAGCTTTGAGAACTCAGAACTGAATTCTTGGGCCATTGAAGATGATTCAATGCCTGCAATTTGCTTCAGAGCTGAATGAAATGCCATCTGCAATGAAATTTAAAATCAATTTTTTTTAATAAAAAAAAAGAGCATGGAACATATTCTCTGGGCCCAATTACAATTTGGATGGTATAAAAAGTTTAACTAAGCCCATAACTACTGATGACGTACTACGTACCAAAAGGTTCCACTGCACCAAACTCAAAAAATGAGGTGCCCAATATTAAAAAAATGGCTAAATTCTATCGTTAATCCTTCAAGTTAATGTACTAAGTACGATTACTCTTTCAAATTTTAGAAAGTTACTCCTACTTTTATTAATCTAATCTTTTTTAAATCTTCACTCTATTCTAAAGTGTGTGTCAAATATTTGGTTTTTTTATATAAATAGAGTGAGTACATTTCCCAAAACAATTGACCATGGTATGTAAGTTTTTGTCAAGTTTTGACATTTTGCAATCAAGGGTTAACCTTTGACGTATAATTTCAATTAAAGTTGTATTGAGAAAATAATACTCTCTCTTTTAATGGTGGAATTTAGCCAAAAAAGAAAATTGCCACAATAATATACCCACTTCGTCTCAAGTTAAATTTTCTATTTATTGTTTATAGGGTAAAATTTCATTCATCTTCTTTTTTCTATTTTTGTTAATCGTTAGATAAAGTAATACAATCATGTCACCACTAGTTTTGTAAAATATTTTATATATTAAATATGTAATTTTTACTTTTTAAATCCATACCGTTTTTCATATAAAATGATTTGAAAATAACTTCAATTAAAAAACAAACAATTTAAATGAAAATCTTTTTAGTAGTAGAAAGAAATATATTTATTTTATCACATAATTTATATGTTGGACATAAAATTAATTACGGAGTACACCTCTAAATTTTCTACCCAATTTGATTGGAAAATTTATGACTTCTCTTTTTTTGAATTTTTTCGATATTCCTTTTTTAATTCACCTTTCCAAACATAGCCATTAGTAATTAATTGCTCTTCAAAATTTCCTCTTCTTCTTTCTTAATTACTTACCGACCTATTTAAATCCCTACTTTCCAAACATAACTACTTTCCTTCATCTTTCATACTTCCTCCGTTTTCCATAAAAATTTTCCCATTTTGATCTTTAAAATATTTAATGGAGGAATAATTTGATGTTGACTTTTCAAAAATACCCCTGATATGATGAACAAAAATAAAATATGATTGATAAATTATTAATAAAAATGTATGATCTGATAGGTAAGTTGAAAATTTGTAACAGTAAAAATAACTATTTAATAATAAAGTTAAGGAGTTTGTAGGACAAGAAAAAAATAAAAGGGAAACGAGTTTTTTGGGACGTAGAGAGTAATTAATTAGGAGTACTACAATTTAAAAGTCCTTATTTAATTTTATACTCCTTATTTTCTACCCTTAATTTGCTTTCCACTCACACTTTATCTCTTCCAGAAATTCGCGAAAAAAGGTCAAAAAATAATAAAAAACAAAAAAGAAGTAGAAGAACCTTGTTGGTCATTTCTTGGATGTCAATGCTGACGTGGGAGTCCCAGGAGCTGACGTGGCACCTCATGAACTGGTCAATTTTGGGCAGGAGGGAGCTTCTGATCATGGGAGGGGAAACCAATGAGAGGAAAGCCCCCCTCATGCGCTTGTGGGCGGGGCCATGGAGGGCAGCTATGTTGTGCCTGCCCAGAATGTCCACCATGGACTTCGGGTAGCCGGGCACCACCCCCCTCCCCTCGCTCCCCAGTATGTACCGGTTCACCTCTGGATCCATTGACACTATTGTTGGACACCCCAATATGTGTGACTTGAAAAATGAACCATACCTGTGACATATTTCGATACAAGAATAATTTTATCAGATTTATCTCGTAAAATACTTTTAAATACGTATTTTATTTTTTGCGCATCCCATAAAACACTTATACCCACATCTAAAATGTCAAAATTTTACCATATTTGGACTTTATTATGGGTAGAAGTTGTTTTTTGGCATTTGATACGAAATAAAAGTATTTTGTGGGATGTGTAAAAAATGAAATGGGTCATCTTTTTGGAACGGAAGGAGTATTATTCTTGTCTAATTAATGCTCCATTCGTCCTATAAAACTCTTCATATTTGAATAAAGAGACACTAAAATGAGCAATTTTGGTGTTATTTTTTTATTTTTGCTTTTACTTTATAATAGAGTAGGAAAGATAAGTTATAATTAGAAAATAACACTAAAATGACTCATTTTAAAGGCGTGATTTTTTTCAAACAAGAAAGGTTTATAGGAGGGAAGGAGTATATCATATGCCCATATTTTAATTAATTATATAATGATTTACTGCAAAAAATCAAAATTAGACAAGTATTCAAGAACACATGTATATATATAGTGTGTATATATATGTGTGTACCTGGATTTCTGGTTCATCATGAAGATGGGGCCAAGTTTAAGAAACTCAGATGTCTCACCAAAAAGAGGCCAACCCATAGTGCCAGGGGGGAGCCTTTTGTGCTTCCTAAACCTAAAATTTTCATTCCATTTTAGTAATGCTGCTGCAGTGAGGAAGAAGAAGAAGCACACAGCAGAAATAATTGCAACAGTACTGGCAATGAACAAAGCCATTGTTTTGCTTTTTTCTTTTTGTTTTTCCCAAGAGAGAAATGAAATGAAGTGGCTAATTGAATTGGTTTGGTTTGGTTTGGTTTGGTTTGTATAGTTTGGGAGATACATATATATATATATAGTGAATTGAAGAAGGTCACGATATATACTTGGCTAAAGTCCATTAGGTGGTGGAGCCCTAGGAGACTGGATGTAATTCGGATTTTTTTTCATTGTGGGCCCTCTTTTTTCTTGCAATTTTTTTTTTTTGAATCCACTAAAAATGGTATTGTAATTAAGGGGTGATTTTGATTTTTAAAAAAAAAAATCAATTAGATTTTGGTTCTTGTGTGCAGGATTTTGGAGATAATTATTAATAATTTGGGATGTTCAAAAACATATCAGGATTCTTATTTTTGTGATTAATGAAAATAATTTTCATAAAGCCCATACAACTTTTGTTAAAATTTGTCTCAATTTGTTTAAAAATTATAACGATTTACAAATTTTATATTGTGTTCATGGGGAAATCTAATATTCGAAACTAGGGTTTGGAAAACCAAAAACGAAGAAACAAAATTGTTAGTGTACGATTTTGGTTTTGTCTTTCACCCCATAAAATTGTACCGAATTGAATAAACCAAGTTTTCTGAAATTAAATCAAATCATTTTGTACGTACGTGATATATAAAAAAATTAAAAATAAATATAAATGTGAATAATTGATCACACAATTAAATTAAAATTTCATCACCTCAACTTTATATATATATATATATATATAGATTTTGGTTCTGGTGAGAATGTAATCTTAGGAGAGAAATGAGAATGAATCGGGTGCTTTAGATTGTGAGATCTAAGGGTCAAGATTTCATCAAAATTAGATGCACCCCTATATATATATATATATATATATATATATATATATATATATATATATATTCTTCTAAGTATATTAATATAAATATAATGTAGTACAAAACAAAGAATATAAGCACTAATAACTTAAACACGTTTTGAATGAAATATTTGCTTATTGATCTTTTACATATTTAAATTTGCATGAAATATTTTAGCATAACACTATTGACATTAATTATTAGTCTTTTACATTTTTGCATGAAATATTGTATTGTTTTTCAATTTCATTAAACATGTTTTTCATTTTATATATTAATTTATAAGAGAGTGTTTTTTTAAATTGTGTCACTAGATATTTTTAATTATTAATTTACAAAGGTATTTTTAAATAAATGAAAAAATTAAAAAAACACACCGCAAAAAATCGATCGGTCAAGCTATGGTTTCCATATTTTTTTTAATAAAATCGAACCAAACTTTTACCTTTTCAGTTTTCGGTTCTGGGTAAGAATCGAGCCAAAAAAACCAAACCTTCCCCTAATCGAAACTCACCATGATTTATTTTATGTTACAACAAAAATAGCTTTTATTTGTTTTTTTCTTACATCTAACAAAAACAGCTTTAATTTGTTATTTTTTCTTTATTTTCGAAGTTTCACTTCATGAAGTTTTAGAAAAATATTAAAAAATAAAATGTGAATGATTGGAATTAATTTAGAACAAAGAAAAAAATCATAGACCACATATTATTTACTTTATTGAGAAAGTTAAAAAAATGAGATTGTGTTAGAGATCAAAGAAGGAAACAAGATTGAAGAAGGAAAGTGTTAGAGACAGAAGAAGGAAGCGAGATTGAAGAAGGAAACCGAATCTCTTTGGGATTATGTTTAATATCTTTCCTAGTTGGATTAGATTTAGTATTTAGTATCTTTCCTAGTTTGTTTAATTCTTATTTTAGTAGAAATAGAAATTTCCTTGTTTACTTTATCCTCTTCCTATATAAAGAGGGTTAGATCGTTGTATTCAGAAGAAAGTTTCACAAGAGAGAAATACAAAGAATTTCCTTCCAAATAATTCTTTCATGGTATCAGAGCCAGTTTTGAATTCTTGAGACCCCAAACACGCTTCTTCCCCTGTCGGTGGGCATACACAATTCAATGCCTACCGGCGGGATATTGTGATTTTTTTTATTTTTTTTTGATTGTCCTCTCTCATTCTTGACGAAGTGGTCGGACAAGGGTTGTTCTACGGAGACAAACAACTCTTTCCGCGTTTACTGTTCACGATCGACCGGCATCGCGTCCATCGATCGTCGCCTGTTGTTGCTGCTGAAGTACCGGAACGGTCGACCGTTGCTAAAGAACAGTCGAGTGGGTCGACTGTCACGGCGGCAGTTTCTCTTGATCGCGGTTACTGTTCACGATCGTCCGGCATCGCGTCCATCGGTCGTTGCTCAGTTTCTGTGGTTTGGAGCAGTTCCCAAACTATAAAGTTTCTTATCCAAACTATAAAGTTTCTGTCGTTGCTCGTTGATAATACTTTATCAAAAAATAATTCTTCTATCCAACAATAAAGTTTCTAGTTATTATTACATCTTCTCGATAACTTATGTTTTTTTGCATAATTTCATCAATTATTGTTAAAATAAAATATTTATATCACATATTTTTTTTGTAGAACTTTTGATGGTTTTGAACAATGTAATTTGTACTTTTTTATGATGTGCTAATTTGTAAATAAAATAATTTTAAAAATGAAAGGATTTTGCACATTGTTCAAAATGAGAAGTTTACTGTTGAACAGTGTGAGTATTATGGAAACCTTGTCCATGTTAGTAATAATTAAGAAATCATCCTAAATAGGAGTAAAACATAGAGAAACTACCAAAATAAGAGTTCCATATTTTTATTTTTTGAATAAGATTTTGCATCGTGGTAATGTGGCACTCTACATTTACATTTTACAACTTTGTTTTGTAATGTACATGGTCATGGTTGGTAAAGTAAATACATTTTAACTCTTATTTTGAGAATATAAACATGCAACTCCTAATTTGGTATATTTTTATTGTGTTACTCTTACTTTAAATTTTTCTCTTAATAATATGAGTGCTTCTATGATGCACCTTGGGTGAATACTATTTTTGTGGACCTTTTCAGTCAAGAATTTATTTTTTATTAAAAAAATGAATTGCTTATTTAAGCAATATGAAAAAATTTATTTTGTTCATATGTAGGTCTATAGTGGATCTTAGATCCACCATAAAATTTTATTAATAATTTATAGTAAAAAAACTCACATTTGATGTGTTGTGGGGATCAACCGATCAACCCCGAACCGCCGCCTCGAATATATAGGCCGCATGTACATGTAGCTCCTACGCCCATAAGGGGCCCCTTTTGACGGCACCCAATTAAATCGTGCCACCTTAAATTCTGTCCTAGACTTCTGCTTCGTTACCGTGGGTGTTCATTTATAAGTAGCTCACTAGCTCAATACTCATTTTCAAGTAAGAATATATGGAGTACTTATTACTCCATCCGTCCTATAATTAATTTCTCACTTTGACCGGGAGTGATTTTTAAGGAAGTGTAAAAAATACTTTGACTTTCCCAAGATACCCCTATATTCATCTGAACCCAAACCTTCACTCCCAAATCGGAATTCTCCAAATCAAACAAATCCCATTTAGAAATTGAATTGGTTTTTTAGTTCTCCATATCTACGTTATCTCCAAATCATTTCACCCAAATAAAACCACAAAGGATCGCATGTCTCATGAAGCAAATAAAAAACACAGAGATCTTGCAGATTTAATTTATTCTTCTACTTTTAGATCTAAAAGGGAGGAGCCTCCTCACATATGGCAATAGATCTTCTCATTACGCGTTACAAGGTTTGACTGACTTTATTTTCAATTCAATTTAATTGATTATAGAGTAAAATTTTAAAATAAATTTTATATAGTAATAAACTACATGAAAAGTTCTAATCCCTCCGTTCTCAAAAACACTTTCTCTTTCATTTTTTCCACTTCCAACAAAACACTTCCCCTTTCTATTAAAAAACCACTTTTACCCATACTTTTTCATACCCTACCTATCACATCATACTTTTTTTCTAATAATCTATCCATCACATCTTACTTTTACCCATCTTATCAGGGGCAAAATTGGAAATCAACTATAATTTAACACTTCCTTATTTTTGTCCCCAAATCAAATGGGAAGTGTTTTTTCCAAACGGAGGGAGTATAAAACTAGAGGTGACAAGACTATATTATTTTATGAAATGACTAGTAAAAATGAGCAAACAAAGTGAGTAAAGTTTGACCTTGTGAATAGTGTCTAGGAAAATCTATGGTGGACAGAGAGAATAATTAAATAATCATTTCTCTAAAATTCATTTATAATTAAAAGTATGCATCCATTTTACTCAAAAGTGAGTATTGTATTACTTGAAAAATGAGTATTCATGTGAATGTACTGTTAGCGGGTATTTGTATTAATGACGTAGATTAGTAATTTGGGCCCGCCCGCTTGTATGTTTGTATATATACCGTGGTGATTAATGAGAAAATCAGATCAGTTTCTGCTAAATTCTTACATGTATCACTGTTAAAGTGTCATCTCACATCGGAAGTCCAAAGGTAATATAATCGGTATATAAACTCTTGAGTTGAACTAACTAATCAATTGCATTCAATCTTTTAATGTGGTTCAACCCAAGTGTCTTATTACACAGTCCAGTTGTCCATACTCATCCCAAATTCTATCAATCACTACAAGCGGGCTTAAATATTGGGCCCAAATTACTAATCTATGTCATTAATACAAATACCTGCTAACATGTATGAAAAACATCATACATCCAGATGTATGGTATACAAGTATAGGCATAGTACTTCATATATATATATGCTTAGGCCTTTTAACGGGTTAGATTCAGATTCAGGTTGAACCATGGTGTTTCATCCTAGCACTCTTGTAGTTAGTTAATCGAAAAAAATGTTCTAGACTCATATCATTTGTCCCATGGGTCTTCAAGATGGGAACGTACTAGATTCGGACACATTAGGTCTCAATAGTGGAAGCTGATATCTTTTGAATGGTAGATTTAATTAGAAAATACTAGATAATTGTTACATCCTTTTGTTAACTAAGCATAGTTAAATACTTGGATGATGCATAGTTAGATACTTGGATCATAGATAATGGCAAACCTAGAAGTTGCAAAGAATGGAGTCACATTTCAATTCAATAGTTTAAATTCACCATTACTTTAAAACTCAAATTGTAATATTTTGAATTTTTTTTTAAAAAAAAGTTAACAATGAGAATCAAACTCTTATGTCCGAAGCTACTCCTATTACAAACTCCCTTTCCCAAAAAAAAAAATTCCCACTTTGACTTTCTTAGTTAAATTTTTAAAATTTTTATGAATAATACATAACACCAAGGTTCTCATGACATTGGAACCCAATGTCATGGGAACCCCACCCAATACATAAAATTCTCATAAATTTAGCATTAATAGATTCATTTTGGAATACGATTTTGTAATATTATACTCTGTATTTATTACACCTAGACATGTGCCGCCGGTGATTTTCCGGCAAAGTATGTAGAGCCAGTGTAGTGCCACGGCTACTGGCGACGAAGGTGCGCCGATGGTGCCCCTCTGGCCACCGGTTTTCATCCCCGTCGGTTTCCAGATTTCAACATGTTTTTTTTTCTCTTATGGAAAACATAAAAAACAGAGTCGGCAAGCAGTACGGCGTGCGTGCGATCGTGGCTAGGTGGGGGTAGTAGGGGTAGGGGTAGGAACAGGTTGGATTTGAATGGGTGGAGAGAAGAAGGTAGGTAATAAAGACGATGCGTTTTCCGTCAAATCCGATAGCCGTCACTGTGATCTTCAAAAAAATGAATGACGGCTCCTTTGACCAGACGGAGCACACGTGCGTCGCACAAGTGGTGACAGTCGAGGTTTTGTACTGTGGCCACATTTTTTTCCAATTTAGTAGACTTTGAAATTCGAACTGCTTCTCACAAATCATTGCTTATCAATTATCGCCTATATAAATTCTCATTTGTTCTTTTTATATTCCATGGCCTACTTCTTCCATTAAAAAAAACTCTTCATAAAATACCCCCTCCGTCCCTAAATAAACTTCCATTTTTAACTTTTTTAAGATTTAAGGGAGGGATATTTTTATGTTGACTTTCCAAAAATACCCTTGATGTGATGTGTAAAAATAAGATATGATGTGATAAATAGAATATTAGTAAAAAGGTATGATGTGATAGGTAGAGTATGAAAAAGTAAGGGGTAAAGAAGGTTTTTTAAGGGAAAAAAGAAGTTTATTTAAGGACAAAGAAAAAACGAAAGAGGAAGTTTATTTAGGGACGGAGAGAGTAGATTTTGCTATATTCTCTCTCCCTTAATGAAAAATTACAATAGTTTGATCTTTTTTCTCAAATTGTATAATTCTTTGACTATAACTTAAATAGAATTGAAGAATTGTATTATTCAATAATAATTACAAATGAATCACTTCCCTTTATATATATGTAGGAGGTACACAAGTTAGGAAACAATATTAATAGCAAATCTTATACAATCAATAAATCTACCAAATATAATAATAAATATTAAATATGTGATACTTCCTCCGTTCCTTAAAACCCTTCAGCCTTAAATTTTTACGCACCTCATTAGATGCTTTTACTTCCACATATAATATCTAAAATATACCCCACTATGTAGTTTATTGCAGGTAGAAGTTGTTTTAGGGGTATTATAGACATTTTAGGTGGGATAAAAGTATTTTATGGGCTGTGTAGAAAATTAAAATGGAAGTGTAACGGATGGAGTAAATACTTAACATATTTAACATGCTACAAACTCCGTCGGTCACCTGGGAACTCCAAGATTTTTCCGGAAAATCGGTGAAGAGAAGTGATGATAATCCTTTTGTAAAGATGTCTGCGAACTGAGAGGATGGTACATGTAGAACACGAACATGTCCCAGAGCAACCTTGTATCGTGCAAAGTGAATTTCAACTTCCACATGCTTGGTGCTGGACAGGGTTGGAGGCTACGTAGACGGCATTGACGTTATCACAGAAGATGGTGGTGGTTCGGTACAATGGTTGATGAAGCTCAAGAAGAAGATTGCGAATCCAACTGGTTTCTGCCACGACATTTGCAACCGCTCTACATTTAGCCTCAGCACTCGATCTAGAGGTGGTTTGTTGTTGTTTAGAGGACCATGAGACCAAGTTATCCCCAAGCTAGTAGCCAGAGGTGGAGCGTCGTGTATCTAGACACCCGACCTAGTCTGCATTAGAGTAGGTGTGGAGAAAGTCTGGATAGGAACAAGTGAGAGTGATGCCATGAGTGGTGGTTCCATGAAGATAGCGTAGGACCCGTTTTAAAGCCGTAAGGTGCGTGGTCCTTGGCGAGTGGATATAGAGACAGAGCTGCTGAACTGCGTAGGTAAGATTTGGCTTGGTGAATGTGAGATTTTGGAGAGCTCCAACGAGAGAGTGATAGAGAGAGGGATCCGCAACAGATTCGCCCGAGGTGGCAGACATTTTCCCTTTTGAGTCAACAGGCGTGGGGATGGGTTTACAGTGAAGCATGCCTGCTTTGTCCAGAATGTCATGAGCGAACTGAGACTAGTGTAAGAAAGACCTTCCCTGGTGCGCTGAATGTTTATCCCAAGAAAGAAGTTAAGTTCCCCTATATCGGTCATAGCAAACTGGGTCTTCAGATGGTGCGTGATCTCTATAGAGGAGTGTGGAGGATGAGGTTGTGAGAACAATGTCATCTACATATAAAAGTAGATAGGCCATGTGTATCCCGTGAGAATAAACAATCAGAGAGTTATCTATCTTGCACCCCTGAAACCTTATGTGTTGAAGAAATCTTGCAAAACGTTGGTACTAAGAACGAGGGGCCTACTTTAAGCCATAGAGTGCTTTCTTGAGTTTGCAGACATAGTGGGGCTGGGATGGGCCTCAAAGCCTGATGGGCGGCAAGCATAAATAGTCTCCTGTAGATATCCATGAAAAAAACATTCTTAACGTCCAGTTGATGAACGGGTCAACCCCGAGACAGGGCTAGACTGAGAACAATGCGAATGGTGGCTGGTTTAATGACTAGACTAAATGTTTCGCTGTAGTTAACGCCATAACACTGATTGGAGTTGATCAAATCTGATCTGATCGATCTGATCTAATTGGATATGATTTGATCCAATTTTTATAAGAATAAGTAATAAGAAGAAAATATAAGTTGAACGAAACATACCCTACACCTCTCTTTTGTAATTTCTATGTATATTAATTTATCTTTCATTATTAAATAAGACAATTTTAATCAAATTATATCAAACTCAAATAAATATCACATAAGAAAGAGGAATAATGAAGGATACACATGGAACCAATGCTTGTTTGGATTAGAAGAAAAAATGAAAGGAGAGAAAATGAAAAAAGAAAAGGGTGAAAAGAGAAAATGAAGAGAAAATCAAAAGAAAATTATTGTTTTTGGATGAATAGAATATGAGAGAAAAATTGAGAAGAAAGAAAAATTGATAAAGTAAAAAAGACATTTTTAGATTTATGTATTATGCTAATAAAAAAATAAAGGGCAAAGTTATAGTTTCATATACTCTCTTCCCAGTCCCATTTTCTCGGCGAAATGGAGGAGAAAATATTGTTCATTTCTTTCTCTCCAAAACTCCCCATCCAAACACAAGGTAATGCTCATATTCGGATCGTTTCCCTTGGATATTTGGGACGTCCAGATACTCAAAGTTTTTATTCCTTCTGTCCTTCAATTTATTACAAGTTTTTCTCACTTCTTGAAAATTTCTATTTATTTGTGCATTTTTATAGATTATTTGATAAAATAAAATGTTTTTATCACATTTTATTTTGTAGAATTTTTAATTTATTATTTTAATATGTAATTTTAATTTTTGACCTAATACAAATTTTTTAATAAAACATTTTTCAAAAAATACAAAATTGTGCTTTATAATTCTAAATTTATAATCAATTTTAGGATGTTGAGAATATTAAGGGCAGTGGAACTCGTTGTAACGCTCGGGGCGTTATTGCCCCTTTTAACGCCAAAGGGCAGCAAACACCGCCCCCTTGGGGCTTCATACGGGCTTCATCCCCTGTGCGACAAAACTTTAACGGGGCTTCATCTCTTTATATTCTTTCTCTTTAAAAAACATATCCAAACATAATTGTTTACTCTATTTTGTTGTTTAATGTAATTTTTTATTGACTGTATTTCTTATTTAATGAATTATAGTTTGCAATTTGTTACTATAACTCGGATTTGAATGAAGATATTTTTAGTCATTCGAATAATTAGTAATTTCTTTATAGTATTGTTTTTTTATGGATGTAATATTTTTTCAATGAATGTAACTTTTTTTATGAATGTATTCTTTTATGAATGTAATATTTTTTTAATGAATGCAATTTTGTTAATGCACTTGTCTCCTTTCAATTAATTTAAATAATAAATTAATTAAAATTTATTAATTTAAATTTAGAAAATGTATATTTAAAAATATAAAAAATGAAGGTTTGAAGCCCCTATTTGAAGCCCCGGGCTTCAAACCTATTTCCAATGAATCTGTAAGGTAAGTTAAAGCTGACGTGGTAGAGAGAGAAATTTTGAAGCCGGGGCTTTACGAGTATTTCTAGTGCTCTAAGATTCAACGAAATTTGGTGACGAATAATGGGAAGGTGCACCCAGGCTAGTCCAAAGTAGGGAGAGGACGTATGCATTTACAAAACCCCAAAAGAGGGAATCCAAATTAAATAGGACCGAGCTATAGTGCACCCACCCCAGCCTCCATCGCTGCCTCCCTATTTAAGATGTTTTTTTACTTTTTCTTTCTTTTTTTTCTTGGAGAATGCTAAAGAGGCACCACGTGTGCCTCCAAGCCTGCCATCCAATATATTTATTTTTTTTTCAATTTTCCTTTTTTCTTAGTCTTTTCATCTCCTCTCTTCTTCCCCAAAATCCCCCCTTTTCATCTCCCTTTTTTCAGCAACTCCAATTCGCCGGCATAGCAGGATTTGCAGTGCCAGACAACTCCAATTCGGACAACTCCAGCGCCGGCAGCCCCACCCCTACAGCTCCAGCGCTAGCAACCCCACCCCTCCAGCTCCAGCGCTGGCAGCCCCACCCCTCCAAACAGGTACTGACGCTAACTTTCCTTTCATTGGTCTCTTTCTTTATCTCTCTCTATTTTTAAAATTGATATAAACCCTAGGGGGTTCGGATCTTGAATTTTATTCTACATTGGAAATTTAGCATCTTTAGTAAATACTCCATAGTAATTAATAATTTTCGGACAGTTTCGAAGTATCAAAGACCATATGCCCTAATTATGGTTTAAAAAGTAATAATCATGGGCCGTTCAAGGATCCAGTTTATGATATACTCAGGATTTACTTCTTTTTTTAAAAAAATTGATTTCTTCAAAACTTAGCAGAAGAAAGCAACCAGGGGAACCAAGTTCACAGACGATTAAGATCTGTCATTTGAACTTCATATAACATTATTGTCTGTGAAAGATGTCTACTTGTTATTTTTGCTTACTTTCTGTGAATTGTATGTCATAGACGATTAACTTCTGTTTATTGAACTTCATATATGATTATTTTTTTTGTAGATATTTAACTTGTGTTAATTGAACTTCATTTCAGACGATGTCTTTGTTGCTGTATGGCAATTGTGGAGTGATGGTGCTACCATTAAGCACGGACTTCAGATATGAACACATAGTTGATTTCCGAAGTCAATTTGCAGCTAGGTTATGGCGTGGAAGGAAAACAACCAATATTTAGCTTTTTTACTTTACAATTTTAGAGGTCTTTAATTTTCTGAAACTCTTTGTAATGGTTTTTGTGCTTTGTAATGTATTTTTTGGGAAAACACTTTAGATTTTTTTGAAAGCTTTGTAATGGGGCTTTTATCATCATGAATTTCTACGTGTTAATGCACAATTTGTTAATGTGTGTGATGACTGATTTACATTAGTTTATGACTGAATTACAGATTTACTTTCAGAGACCTCACAGATAATAACTGTTTATTTTACCCATTACACAGAGTTTTAATGTATGTGATGACAGAGTTACATAACATTATGTACATACACCATCTTCAGAATCTTATCACATAAGTGGGGGTCTTGTAAATGTAAAAGGAAAATTAAAACACATACATTAGATTTCATGGTGCTCACATGGAATAACTGTCTATGTCACACACTTCACAAAGAATTAATGTATGTGAAGACAGAGTTACATTAGGTTTACATCAGTTTATGTGCAGAGAAAGTTATCATATCTGTTACATACTTTACACAAAAAGCAAAAAGCAAAAAGCTATGTGATTTACAGTTCCCATGCTCATTCCAAAAAATGAGAGTAAAGTTCTAGATCTGAAGCAAAAAGCTATGTGATTTATAGTTCCCATTGTTAATGTCATCTGTGTTCTGTCTGATCTCACCAATCGCCTGTTCTTGCCCTTTGAAAGAAAGGATCGTTAAGAAACAAATCTGGTTCAAAAGCTGCAAAAAACATTACCTTTAATATAATACAATGCCTGACTATGAAGAAAACAAATATACACCAAATGCAGAGTGCATACAGATTATTAGCATTTGTGACAAGGACAAACCCTAGGTTCACAGAACTTTAATCTCTGTAACACCAAAACAAAACATTTTTTTTCCACTACTTCAAATGAATATACAATGGGGTCTAAATATCAAGCCATACAATGTAAAAACACAAGCAAAACCAGTAACCAAAGTAAGGGCCAAGGTGTCACCAATTCAATCCCAACTGTCAATCCCAACTCAAAGCAAGTCCGTCCGTCAATCCCAACTGTCACCAACTCAAAATTGTCAATTAACTCAAATTAACCGAAAAAAGTAATAGCAAAAAATAATAGAAAAAAACAGAAAAAGGCACAAAAACCGCAAAAAACAGAAAATAATTAAACGACAAAAAAAACAGATTTCAATAATTGACAAAAAAACAGCAAAAAAAACCGTGACTGCTATATGTTTTTGTTGTGTGTCTGATCGATGAAGAATTGATCTGCAATTTGCAATTTTGAATTTATGAATATCTGAATTTGATATGAAGAGGAAGATAAGAAAAAAAAGATATTGCCTTCCAAGGATAGCGCAGAAGGGAGAGGAGGTCGTGCGCGCGGCTGACTGGCGTAGAAGAGCAGAGCCGGAGGGATGAAAGAAAAAAAAGAAAGAAAAAGTAAAAAAACATCTTAAATAGGGAGGCAGTGATGGAGGCAGGGGTGGGTGCACTGTAGCACGGTCCTTTTTTCTTTCCTCCCTCCGGCTCTGCTCTTCTACGCCAGTCAACCGCGCGCACCACCTCATCTCCCTTCTGCGCTATCCTTGGAAGGTAATATTTTTTTTCTTATCTTCTCTTCATATCAAATTCAGTTATTCATAAATTGAAAATTACAAATTGCAGATCAGATCGATTCTTCATCGATCAGACACACAACAAAAACACATAGCAGTCACGGTTTTTTTTGCAGTTTTTTTGTCAATTATTGAAATCTGTTTTTTTTGCCGTTTAATTATTTTCTGTTTTTTGCGGTTTTTTTGTGCCTTTTTCTGTTTTTTCTATTATTTTTTGCTATTACTTTTTTTGGTTTTTTTCATTTTTTTCTGCAATTTTTTATGTTTTTTGCTACTTTTTTGTCAATTATTGAAATCTGCTGTTTTTCACGTTTCTCTTGCCGTTTAGTTTTTTTTTCCAGTTTTTTATGCCTTTTATTATGTTATTCATCCGCCGCTTCCTTCGCCATTGGCTGAATTTACGGTAAATGAAATTTAATTAATTTCAGTTTTTAGGGTAAACAAAACTCAACTTGATCGATTTAGTGGATTTAAAGCAATATGTTGTTAGATCAACACAATCGGTTTCTTCAGGCCTTGGCCCTTACTTTGGTTACTGGTTTTGCTTGTGTTTTTACATTGTATGGCTTGATATTTAGACCCCATTGTATATTCAATTGAAGTAGTGGAAAAAAAATGTTTTGTTTTGGTGTTACAGAGATTAAAGTTCTGTGAACCTAGGGTTTGTCCTTGTCACAGATGCTAATAATCTGTATGCACTCTGCATTTGGTGTATATTTGTTTTCTTCATAGTCAGGCATTGTATTATATTAAAGGTAATGTTTTTTGCAGCTTTTGAACCAGATTTGTTTCTTAACGATCCTTTGTTTCAAAGGGCAAGAACAGGCGATTGGTGAGATCAGACAGAACACAGATGACATTAACAATGGGAACTATAAATCACATAGCTTTTTGCTTCAGATCTAGAACTTTACTCTCATTTTTTGGAATGAGCATGGGAACTGTAAATCACATAGTTTTTTGCTTTTTGCTTTTTGTGTAAATTATGTAACAGATATGATAACTTTCTCTGCACATAAACTGATGTAAACCTGATGTAACTCTGTCTTCACATACATTAATTCTTTGTGAAGTGTGTGACATAGACAGTTATTCCATGTGAGCACCATGAAATCTAATGTATGTGTTTTAATTTTCCTTTTACATTTACAAGACCCCCACTTATGTGATAAGATTCTGAAGATGGTGTATGTACATAATGTTATGTAACTCTGTCATCACATACATTAAAACTCTGTGTAATGGGTAAAATAAACAGTTATTATCTGTGAGGTCTCTGAAAGTAAATCTGTAATTCAGTCATAAACTAATGTAAATCAGTCATCACACACATTAACAAATTGTGCATTAACACGTAGAAATTCATGATGATAAAAGCCCCATTACAAAGCTTTCAAAAAAATCTAAAGTGTTTTCCCAAAAAATACATTACAAAGCACAAAAACCATTACAAAGAGTTTCAGAAAATTAAAGACCTCTAAAATTGTAAAGTAAAAAAGCTAAATATTGGTTGTTTTCCTTCCACGCCATAACCTAGCTGCAAATTGACTTCGGAAATCAACTATGTGTTCATATCTGAAGTCCGTGCTTAATGGTAGCACCATCACTCCACAATTGCCATACAGCAACAAAGACATCGTCTGAAATGAAGTTCAATTAACACAAGTTAAATATCTACAAAAAAAATAATCATATATGAAGTTCAATAAACAGAAGTTAATCGTCTATGACATACAATTCACAGAAAGTAAGCAAAAATAACAAGTAGACATCTTTCACAGACAATAATGTTATATGAAGTTCAAATGACAGATCTNTAAAATTGTAAAGTAAAAAAGCTAAATATTGGTTGTTTTCCTTCCACGCCATAACCTAGCTGCAAATTGACTTCGGAAATCAACTATGTGTTCATATCTGAAGTCCGTGCTTAATGGTAGCACCATCACTCCACAATTGCCATACAGCAACAAAGACATCGTCTGAAATGAAGTTCAATTAACACAAGTTAAATATCTACAAAAAAAATAATCATATATGAAGTTCAATAAACAGAAGTTAATCGTCTATGACATACAATTCACCGAAAGTAAGCAAAAATAACAAGTAGACATCTTTCACAGACAATAATGTTATATGAAGTTCAAATGACAGATCTTAATCGTCTGTGAACTTGGTTCCCCTGGTTGCTTTCTTCTGCTAAGTTTTGAAGAAATCAATTTTTTTAAAAAAAGAAGTAAATCCTGAGTATATCATAAACTGGATCCTTGAACGGTCCATGATTATTACTTTTTAAACCATAATTAGGGCATATGGTCTTTGATACTTCGAAACTGTCCGAAAATTATTAATTACTATGGAGTATTTGCTAAAGATGCTAAATTTCCAATGTAGAATAAAATTCAAGATCCGAACACCCTAGGGTTTATATCAATTTTAGAAATAGATAGATTTAGAAAGAGATCAAGGAAAGGAAAGTTAGCGTCAGTACCTCTTTGGAGGGGTGGGGCTGCCGGCGCTGCTGGAGGGGTGGGGCTGCCGGCGCTGGAGTTGTCCGAATTGGAGTTGTCTGGCACTGCAATTCCTGCTATGCCGGCGAATTGGAGTTGCCGAAAAAAGGGAGATGAAAAGGGGGGATTTTGGGGAAGAAGAGAGGAGATGAAAAGACTAAGAAAAAAGGGAAATTGAAAAAAAAAAAAATATATTGGGTGGCAGGCTTGGAGGCACACGTGGTGCCTCTTTAGCATTCTCCAAAATAAATAAGCCCACGCGTGCACATTTAATTTAATACACTCCTCCATCTTTATACGGAGTATTTATAACAGGCACAGGCACCCAGCAACCAGTCTGACCAATTCAAGCATATCCTTCAATTCAATTCTTCTGCCTATTCCTTCTCTCTTATGTATCTCTCCAATTTACTCCTATCCACACATTGACACATCCAACATTGGCCATGATGAGATTAATACCAAAATTGAAATATTGATCACTAATAACTCTTAATTTAAAAAAAAACATTTTTTTAAAAAAAATAAATCTGTCCCAACTTTAACCATAGTTTTCTTAGAGTGGAGCTTTAACCATATTTTCTTACAGATATTCGCAATCATCCCATCCCGCATTGTTCCAACTATAACTTCTAAGTCAAACCAAATCGGCCAATCGGAGTATAACAAAAAGATGAGACTCGCATCCCCATGTGGTCCCTCAAACTTGGCCAGAGATAGAAGGTAAATTAGACTTTGATTGCATCTAACAGAAAGTAGAGTCTGCGATAAGTACTAACTAAAACTCTATATATATTTAACATAATTCTCTGCGAGTACAGTTGGCTGAACTCAAGTGGGTTTATCCCGTGGTATTTTCTTCTTTTCCCGACTCCATAACACTCACAAACACGTATAAAGCAAATTTAAATGTATACGTTGGATGGATGTGCGACGGGCCGACAAAAGGAGATCATAAAAAAAGATTCCACAGAGGCAATTAAGTAAAAGTGGGCAAAAGGAAGTAATAAAGCCGCAGAAAGTGATACGTCGCAGTTAATACGGCTGCCGCCGTGCATGGGATACCAGTTTGACTATAAATGTTGAAGATTAAAATAATAACCATGCTACACTTACACTAATAAAAACTGTATCCCAAAGTTACACCATAAAGAATATTTTCTCCCAAAAGTTTTATCCTGTAACTCTTGTTGGTTATAATAGGATAGATAAAAAATACTCCATATTTAAGAAAATATTTTCATTGATGACACGTCTTAAAGATTTATCTTGTTAACATTACCAATCTTGTTTTGAACCACTTGTGGCTTGATACCCTTAATTGGGTACATAGAAAACTTAGAATATCTTATTTTTTTAACTACGGTCACAAAAATAAAATTATTTTTCATTGCTTCGAACATAACTAACTCCATTTTTAATTTGCTAAAAAATACAGAGTAAATGTAGACGAGCTTTCTCATAAATCTTGAAGAGTAGCTAATAGCATATGGAATTATTCTCCGTATCATTTTTTTCTTTATCGTGCAATACAAAAACTTTAATTGTATTTAGAAATTCACAATTTTCCTTAAGTGCTGTATTTATGAAAAATTATATATAGGGCGAAAAAAGACACCCTAGAGAATCAATCCATAATGTCTATGTTCACAGAAAAAAAGTTAAAACTAGATTAATACTCCGTAACAGAATTGAGGTGGTACATAGGGAGATGGAGACGTGTATGTAGTGGGTGCATGGCAGTCTCGTGACTGGGGAAGGTATGACTTTGACCAAACACTTTTTCTTTAATCACTCATTTTCCTACCCAATTAAATAAATAAATCTCTGCACAAACACAAAACACAGAACAAAGCCCGCATGAGCACACACGTTCGTAGTAGGCATGCATTGGCCAGCAGGTTGGATCACACGTGCCTGCCCACGGCGTCGCATTCAATGTTACATTTTGCAACACTATATTTACTCATTTCGCCTAACTATCTAGGGAGGCAGGGCTTATTTTCTCTAGCTTATCAGGTTGATCTGATTTGATTAGCATTATATTTGAAGTTATTTCTTATATGATACTCCTTCCGTCCTAATTCTTTCTTCCAGTTTGACTTTTCCCCATTTTTAATTTTTGGCTTTGACTTCAAATTTTACCCTCTTTAAAAAAGATTTTTTGAAATTTTTTTTTGCAATCAATCAAAATATAGAGTTAGAAGATAATTGGTGTAAATACATGAGGGTATTAATGTCATTTGTCATCTTTTTTTTCTAATGGGAAAGTAGTTTTAGAACGAAAAAAAAAGAAAAGTGGGAAGAAAGTTTTAGGACGGAGGGAGTATGATTTAATCTAATTATAATAAAAATAAGTAAAATGTATGTGAAAATGAATAAGTAAAAAAGAACAAGTTTGAAGTATTCTTGCAAACTTCCGAATCATATTACCATCACACGTAGCTTAATTGATCAATAATGATGTTCTCCCTCCGTTTTGGAATATGCTTTCTCTTTAATTTTTTCTCTTCCACCAAAACACTTTTGCTTTATATTTAAAAAAAATGCTTTTATCCCTCTTTTTTCTTACCCTACTTATCACATTATACTTTTTCTCCAATAATCAATTCATCAAATCAAGAGTAAAAATTGAAATCAAGTACAATTTAATATGGAGTACTTTGTTATTTTGCCACTTGGTCAAAATAGAAGGTATTTTCAAGAAGGAAGAGACATGAAAGAAATAATATTAGTGATTTTTTTTTCAATTAATTGCACGAGTAAATAAAATGAGCCGAGCCATGATTTGCGATGTGACCAATACAATCCTAGCTTGGCATGACAACTCAAATGGCAGGCTTGATCACCGCACTGGACCTGAAGGCCCAAATATTTTGACTTCCCGTATCCTGTTTGGGCCACTCATGTGAGGCTAGAACTCTAGCCAAACACCTCACATATTTCATGGGATTGTGATATAGATAAGTGTGGAAGGGGGTTGAAGCAAGATTCTAGATTGTTTTATATGAATATGTTCATTTCAACTTATTTTTATTGCTTACTTTTATTTGAATATAACTTGAATCATATCATCTCAGGCTAGATTGTTTTTTTACATTAATTATATACTTCATATATTTAAAAAAATAGAGAGAATAAAACACCATTTGAAAAATCATTTTGAGTGCCATATTATGACCATCACCCATTAAATTTGACATCATTAAATTTGCACTATCCATCACACTTCAAAATTTGCAACTTAAGTCTTCTCACATATTGTCTAAGTCTCACCCACTTCATCCAATTTACATTGCATTTGGGCTCTATTAAATGTAAACTATTGGACTCAAGCCCTAACTCTTAATACTCAAAATATTGGCCCAAGCTTTAAATCCATATTCCTTCTAAAATACTTTTGACCTTTTTTTATTCTTGATACAAAAAAAAAAAAGTCTATGGGGACAAAAGTAGAAAAGGAAGAGCAAATAATCAGAGTCTAACACAAGAGTTGACATCATCTTTCCCACACAATAGCTCCCCATTGAGCTTGTCCACTGCTTGAAATGCTCCTCCTCCTTCACTCCTCTGCATCAATTACCATGTAAAAAATTTCAATACCTTTTTATTATAGGCAAATTATTACGTGGTCCTAAAGTTCACATTATTTTATGAATCCTAGTGCATTGAAATCATAAAAGATTGGAGCTTTTGTAAAAAAAGAAAACATCCACTTGTCAGCACAGGAAAAATTTGAAAAAAGTATGCATTTCAAGTGGATCTTATGTACACAAAAGAACAATTGTTTATAATATCACGACAAGAGAGTTATTAGTTTAGACTAATCCTTGATTTCGGGGTGTGTTTGCAATCGATATATAATCTTGAATTATTCTAAAATCTTAAATTCTACAGTAAAAAGTTTCAACGTTAGAGTATACTCCTCTATCCCAAAAAGAAAAAGAATATAACAGTTCACTATTCAAAAATTACGAAAACTTTGTTTGTGTACGTGTTCATGAATCATTTGGTTAAATGAATAAAATACTCTTGTGAATCTTGACGTAATTTTTAAATATATAATTTTTATTTTTATTTTTATACCTTTCCTTAAACAAAATGTAACAATTTTTTACCTTATAAAAATCAACAGCCAAGAAATTGGGCCAACGATTGGCAGCAGCAGCATGGCATGTGTCCAACATGTCCATAAGTGGGCCTGAGTTTTGTAGGCAAGCAGCGGGCTCAAAAGCGGCCGACCCAAAGAAGTTCATTAGAACCAGTGATTTAGTGGTGTCGTTTAGAGGGGATGACTCGCCCCGGTTCGGACACTGTCCGCTCTTCATTCCCCCATCTCCGTCTGCACAAATAAACATACCATGTTTATTAAAAATTGGACCCAATGTTTTTATATCAGTATAGAGTTAATAATACCAAAATATATTATCAAAAAATATTATGAAATATTAATAGAAAAATTTAAATATTTTATTCGTATGACAAACTCAGATTTTAGTTGAGACATGACAATCACAAATATTTTATCTATTCAGAATTAATTGTCTCATTTTTTAATTGGTTCAATAAAATGTTACAAATCTTTATTTTTACAAAAAATTTAAAAAAGTGTAACTCGTAAATTTTTTTAAATCGGGACGGTGGGAGTAACATACTCCTTTCGTCCATTAATTTTTTTGCAACTTTCTTTTTTGAATTGTCCATAAATTTCATTTTTATATTCTATTTTGGCAAAACGTTTTTAATGAATATGTCATTATACACTTATTTTTAGCAACAATATTTACTTTATTCTACCACATCAAACGACTTGGTTCCCGTGACATTGGGATCAATATCATGGGATGACCCGGAGACCATATGGTACTCAGTTTGAAAGCTTGACGGTACCTGCCACCTAGTTTACAAGCAAACTTCCCAGCTTGGTCCGACCCGAACTCATACTTCACTTACTTCAATTACATCCCCACAAATTTTGTTGACCTTGGAGTTAAAATTTGACTATAAAGTCAACAAAATTTGTGAGGCGTAATTGAAGAGGGCGTGAGGTGGCTCTGGGTCAAGTAGGGGTGGGAAGTTTAAGAGGGGTGGGGCCTGGGGGTTAAGGAGAACATGAATAGTTAATTTTTTGAAAAAAATATGAGTAAACCATTGAAAATATTTCAAAATAAGAGTTTCTTATTTTTATTCTCGAAAATAAAAATATTTCAAAAATGCATTTAACTACCAATTTGACTATATATTACCAAAATATATTTTAAAATGTTCATATACTGTGTCACATTATAATAGTATACAATTTTATTTTGAGAATTAAAATATATAACTTCTATTTTAATACTTTTGTTGCATTTTCTCTTATTTAAGCTACCTTCTTTTAATTTATTCGACAGAGAACTGTAATGTTCTCGGTTAATCCCATGATATTTTTAAGCAATATCTAGCAATATCATGGGTACCGCCCTTCAAATAAAAAAATCAACATAATTTTATTTACATTTTTTAAATTTTTAAAATAAGTGTGTAAAGTTAAAATGAGAAAGAAAATTGTGGAGGGAAGAGTTGGATTAAGTTTGAAGGAAACATACATTGGTTTTCGACCATGTAGTTCCACTGGTAAGCAATCCCCTCACTCTGTTCCTTAGCTCTGACAGAAGTGAAGACGAGTAGGCGGTGGTTTTTGGCCACCATGTCCCTCACCGGCGGCCAATCGCCGCCGCCTCTGGGCATACTTGACGCCGGGAACCAGTACTTCATCAGGCCGGCGTCGGTGAAAACCTTGGTCAGCCCATTGGGGGCCCTCACGTAATCCTCCAATATTATTGTGATTATTTCCGACGGATTTGCTGATAAGAAGGCTTCTATTTGCTTCAACGTGTCTAATGCTGGCCCCTTTATTGTTTAATTAAAATGATATTATTATGGTTAATACCAGATGAAAAAAACGTTACTATCTCCATTCTAAATTTAACTTCCGATTTTGATTTTCTTGTTCAAAATTTTTAAACTTTCACTTCATATTACGGAAAACATATATTGAGTTTTCATATAAATTTGATATTAATAGATTCATTGTGGAACATAACTTTAAAATGTATTATTTGTATATATATAAATAAAGAATTAAATGAAATAATTAGGTGGGAGGAGAAGAGAAGAAAACGTACAAAAGCAGTGTAGTCATGGCAGTGGCCACCAAAGGAATGGCACAACCAAACATCTCCTTTGAAGTCGTACACGTCAAGCATTAACCCACGTACTCCATTCTGATCATATCAATTAATTAACAACCTCATTAACGTAGAAATTCAAAAAAAAAAAAAAAGACACACTATATATAATGATTAATTGTTAATACTCTATTAAGTTACTTATTTTAATTTTATAATATGTTTAGATCCACCATAAACCTACATATGAACAAAATAAGTATTTCATTACTACTTAAATAAGTATTAATTTTTTTTTTTAAAAAATAGTTTTTTTATGTAAGAATGTCCACAAAAATATTATGCATCCAAGGTACACCATAAAAGCACTCGTGTTTAATCAAACTACGAAAACATATTAAAAAATTGATTAAATAATTGTCTTTTATTTTGGAATGGAACACTTATATACTAAAACGTTACAACGGGCATATGTATAATATGGTAAGAACTTATATGCTTAGATCAGTAATAACTGTGTCTTTTATTGTTTAAAGGAAAAATTGCACGAAAAAACATTATCTTTAATCATTTTTTCTATTTCTGGCACAAACTTTAATTTACTTTTAGTGAATTAAATATACAACTTTAATTCGTGCTCTCTTTTCTTCTCCAACTCCTCTTTATAAGAAAATGGATTATAAAAAATTGGTAGAAATACTCAGTATTTTAGATTCATCAAATTAAAACAACATAAAAAGTTTAATAGAACCAATGTGAAATCTTTAAATTTAAGTTATTAATATAACCAATCCAAAACTTGATGGCTTATAATGGGACAACGAATAAGAGATCTTGGACGGAGAGAGTATATATAAATGCATTGTTGAAGAAATATGGCATGGAAATAAATGGCATGCCTAAAATTGGCAAAGAAATAAATGTGTGCATTTGATTGATATAAAATAAATTCCGTGCTAGAAATAGGTATAGAAAAATGGGTATGTAAGGTCCTGCTTTTTCATGCAATTTTCTCGAAATTAAATACTTTTCGTCCCATAAAGATTTTCTAGTTTTGCCTTTTAAGAAATTTAAGTGAGAAATAATTTTATGTTGACTTTTCAAAAATAACCTAGATATGATGGGTAAAAGTTAGATGTGATAGATAAATTATGTAAAAGTGAGTTTTTTAAATGCTATACAAGTTGACTGCTGATAAATGCAATTCTAAATAAATACGGAGTACTCCGTAGCTGCTATTTAAATTTGATATTTTAAAATTATAGTTCGAAATAAAATTATGATAAATACTCGAATACTTTTCCCCGAACTTTTAGGCAATGTAAGTACTCACGCCGTTCGATTAAATCTTTTATCTTTCATATTTTTCTAATTCCCTAAAACACTTCCATAATCTATTAAAAAGTCACTTTTATCTATATTTTTTCGTACCTTATGTATCACATCATACTTTTTCAGTAATAACCAAATTATCATATTTTACTTTTATCCATCACATCAGGGGAAAAATTGGAAAGTGAACCAAAGTTACACTTTTCTTATTTTGGCCCAAAGTCATAATGGGAATGATTTAATTGAATGGAGGAAGTAGTAGTTTGGCTAAAAAATCAAATTATAAGTGCTTTTTTTAATATAAAATGGATAAAATCAGAATATGAATAATGTAGCTAGTGGTGGTATATATGGATCATACATTGAGCTGGTGAGCGACGTCGTCTTCTTGATTTCTAGGGGCAACATTGGGAACTCCGGTGTGTGAAGGGGGGTCGCCATTAATGGAGAATGCGTTATGGGTTGTCAAGAACGCATATTTGTTGAACGGTAGAGAATTATTCTGCATGTCCATATACAGCCAACATGGATATATTAATCAAAAATGAATTTATTATTATTATTATCACTATTACTAATATTATTAATTACTTCATTCAATTCGTCCTACAAAATTTTTCTAATTTGAATTTTTAAAAGATTTAAAGAAAGTGTATTCTAGTTTCAATTTCCAAAAACACCCTTGCATGTGATGGATAAAATAGATGTGATAGGTAAATATATAGTGATAAAGTGTGATGTTATAAGTAGGTTACAATTAGTATATATAGGACTCTCGAAGATCAGGTTCATCTGTTTTTAAAAAAATTGTGAAATACTCCCTCCGTCCTTAAAAATATTCCTCTTTCATTTTTTTGTTGTCCCAAAAGATGATATCTTATCTATTAAAAAACTATTTTTACCCATTACTTTTTCATAATCTATCAATCAGATTATACTTTTTTTATTAATAATCAATTATCACATTTTATTTTTATTCATGCAATCAAGAATATTTTTGAAAAGTCACTACAAAAATATATCTTTCTTAATTTCCTAAAAAGTAAATAAAGGAAACCTTCTAGGGACATAGGAAGTAAATTATAATACTCCATTCTTAATTTATGTGTAACATTTTTTTCTAGACAGACAAGGTGAATTTTATCTCTTACTCCATCCGTCTCATAGTATTTGTGCACTTTCATTTTTGTACATCATCTAATGCACTTCTTTAATCCATTTTATCTTGTAATTTGTATATTAAAAAATTATACTCGGTAGAAATTATATATTAATAATATTTATGTTAAGACTAATCAAACAAGATTACACATGACTATATTTAGGATTAAATATTGAGAGAATTTGATGAGTCAAAGTACTAAGATGAACAATTCTCAAAATCAAAAGTGGACGAATATAGCGGGACAGAGGTAAATAAATGAGAGAGATTGAAGTAATGAATGAAAAGAAAAGAGACGTACGAGTAGGTTGAAGATATGAGTGGCTGAGGATCGGACACATCGATGCCCAGATAACCCAACAGTGCATGACAAGCAATACAGCCCTTCTCCACACCCCCCTTCATCTGATGATGAACACTTATCCCCAATCTCCATTTTTTTGCAAAACAAATCAAATCAAAGAAGAAAAATATTTACTATACCCAGTCATTAATTAATTGATTAACAATTTGCAAATTCTTATACCAAATAAATACTGTAAAAATAAAGAAGAATATTAATTATATATTTACCTGCTGGCTTATTGCAAGGTTTGGGGATAATGATGATATGGTAATGATGGTGAAAACGAGAAATGGATTGAGATTTGAGTAAACCCCCAAAACCATGATAATGCAAATCTAGTGACGACGATGATGAAGAGAANGGGGGGGGTGAAACGAACACGCGAGGGAAGCGCCGTGGAGTGTGCGGGCGTGGAAGCGTGTGTATTTATATTCTTCTTTCCTCAAAAATTACACTACGAGATTGGTTGGTAACTTCTGAATAGATAAGTGCTGAACTAGTAAGAGATTTGAATCATTAAGTACTAGACCAGTAAGAGGTCTGAAACATTAAGAGCTAATATATTGCTTAACTATTTAGAGACAAATGTCTGATCAATTCAGATAAGAGGTCTTAACCATTCAAACTCTATATAATAATTAACCATTCAGAGGCAAATGTTTTAACTATTCAGACATCTGAACGATTAAGAGGATGAAACAAACCGTCTGAACCATTAAGTGTTGAATTATTCAGACATCTAAACCATTAAGAGTCTGAAACAAACAGCCCTTACATCTCTTATTCTTGATTTTCAAATAATAACCTTATGTCTGACATTATTTGAAATATAATCTAGGATATCCTCAAGTTTTTTAAGGAAAAACTTGCAAGTTTCACATTATTTGAAATATAATATAAAATATCTTCAAGTTTTTAGGAAAAACTTGCAAGTCTCACATTATTTGAAATTTACTTTAAGATTTTTAAAAATTCTACTCCCTCGTTCCAGAAAATCTTTTCGGCTTTGACTTTAAGGAAAAATAAGGAAAGTGTAATTTTGGTTGAACTTCCAATTTTGACCCTGATGTGATGAGAAAAAGTAAGATGTGATAGTTTGGTTATTAGTGAAAAAGTATGATGTGATAAGTAGGGTATGAAAAAGTAGGGGTAAAAATGGTTTTTTAATAGAAAGTGGAAGTGTTTTGTGAAAAGCAAAAAAAAAACGAAAGAGGAAGGGTTTTGTGGAACGGAGGGAGTAATATTTTACACACACACATATGTATTTGTGTGTGTTTCAAATCTAAACATTTTAATCGAGTGATAATTATCAATTCATAATAAGCTAAAAAGAATACTAGTTCCACATAATATGAATAAATTCACTAGGTACATACGATTACTTTGTATTATATGGAGCTAGTATTCTATTTAGCTTTCAATGTTTACCCTCAAAAGAACCTCATCTCGAGGGGTAACATGTACTTGAATAACCACTTATGAACTTTTGAAACTTGAAGAGTCAATCGTGCATAACTCATAAAGTTGAAGGACTCTTTATGGACTTTTAAAACTTGAAAGACCAGTCGTGCACAACTGATAAAGTTGAAGGACCAATAGTGGAGTTTAACCTTTTATTTATTTATGTGGTCCTCTATAATTCAAATTTATTCTCTAGATAGTCCTTCGTAAATGATGATTAGTTGGGGAGTATTTTGGTATTTTTTATGAGCTAAATTTGGAATACTTCTTAAATTGATCATTTCTAATGAAATGCTTTCCCAAAATGTTTTTTTCTAATAAAAGATGTGTATTTGATTCGAATTTTAAAAATTCTTTTATAGGTTTTTCATAATTCATGTATTATATATAGTCAGTATATTATTTTGATTTTACACCTGATTGTATAAAAATAAAAATTTTAAAAATATGCCTTAAATTTAGATGATAGAAATATATAAATATCCTTTAATTAATCATTATTTGAGTAACATTATTTACAAAGGACTACGTATACATAAAAAATATACCAAAATAGAATTTCTATATTTTTATTCCCAAAATAAGTGTTAAAATGCATATGCAATGCCAATCATGTTAATACATAATGCTAAAAATAATTATAAAATATTCATGCGCAGTGCCACATTATCACAGTGTAATTGTGCAAACTTCTATTTCAGAAATAAAAATATGAAGCTTTTATTTTGATATTTTCTCTATAGTTTTTTTCTTCCATCTATGATGTTATTACAAACTTTGATTTAAAAAAGTCAAATAAAAAGATTAAAACTAGATTGCAGGAGTAAACATATAACTTACCGGAGTTAGTTTTAACTACGTAGAATTGAATTAAAAGAGATTTCACAAAATAAACAATCTAAACACCAAAATACAAACTTTATTCATCCTACAAAATCTTTTTAATTTTGACTTTTTAAAGAACGAAGAGAGTAATTTATAAGGAGTATTTAAAAACATCTAAAAAATTGTTGATTAAATTGTGACGCCCTTTTCACTAATAAGAATTAGTATTGCATATAAAAAAATTGATATTACATTGTACCCCGTTACAAACAATTATTGAAAAAAAAGAGGAAAAAAATATTTGCTTGGGAGATGAAACAAGAACGAATAGTAATCTGCAGTTCAGGGCCTGTCGGAGAAGAAACGGTTGATCGCCGGCATGACTTCCGGGCGGCGAGTACGGAGAAATTGGCGGAAGCTGTGCTCTGCGTACTTCTCCCCCTCCTTTTGGTTCTCCAGCACCGCCGTCGTCCGGTGAGCTTTGTTCACCCTACGCATTTCAATTTCAATCAAATGAGATCTTTTTTCGGATATAAATTTGCTTAAAATTTTAAATAAAAAAAAGTTCAAATTTGTTGAGAGAGTCTACTTATTAGAGTACAAAAGTTTAAATTAATTTAGGGCATGATCTTAATCAAAATCTTATAAAAAAATTATAGATTCTATGTGCACCTAAATAATTATTATTTTTAAAAATATTTTTTTCATCCGTCTCAAAAACACTTAATTTTTTTTTATATTCTCCCGTCCCAAAATAAATATCGGTTTTACTATTATCGTCTCATAATAACTATTTTATTCTTTCATTGATATTCGATAAAATAAAATATTCTAGTTACCTCTGGTTTTTTAGATTTTTTATGTACTTTTAAATATTACTCCGTATAATTTATATAGAGTATTTTTATTTTTATACCAATCTGTAATAAAAATAATTTTAAAAATGATAAAATTTTACATACTATTCAAAATGTGACATCTATTATGAAACAAACGGAGTAAAAAATATATGGCTAAAAAAGTTTTTGTTTCCTTTTAACAATTCTAACAAATTTTTTTTCTACATTTTGACTTCTTTCATAAATTAGGTAGTCTGCTTACCTGACTTCAGGATTGGTCAACAAGTTTCGAGCTAGTTGGAAACCACACAAGCCAACCACAAATGTGATTGGAGCCAAAAGAGGGAAGACCTGCATCATAATATGTCACCCACAATTTACGAACAAATGTAAATTTAATCACACTTTTCCATTAACAAATCTTTTTTTAAAGAAGATTAATTCCATCTTAAAGTCTCTTTGGTTCGTTTACAATGTAATATCTGTTTATAATTTTTTCAATGTAATGACGTATAAGAAGTCAATGCTTCCGTCTCTACTGGGGCTCGAACCTAAGTAAACTTTCTCATGAATCTTGGAGAGTGAACTTCTTACCATTCAAACCAAGAGAGAAGTTCACTCGTGGAGAATACTTACTAGCATTTGAAACTAACTTTTATAAAACGCTAATTAACACCATGTCTGGTTCAAGGAATCTGGATGGAAACGAAAAGAAAATAATTTCCCTCAATTTCTCACCAAATTAAAATATACTACGTAGGAGTTTAGTTTTCCTTCCTCTTAGTACATTTTGTCTTCTCATTTCTTTTCCGTCTACTTTTTTTTTCCTCTCTAACATAACCATACAAGAAAAATGTTTTCGTTTTCATTTTCTTTTCATTTTTCTGTATAAATGAATATTTTAAATACTCCAGACTAGAGCTAAACGTGAAAATTGTTACCAAAGACATACGGCGTATTAAACAAAACAAAACATTAAAGCTAAAGATTAAAGCTAAAATTATGGTCCTAGTTCGATCAAGTGCAAAATCACATTATATTAAAATTATTTTACTTACATATTAGTATAGTAAAACAAAGTATAACTTATATATTTAAAAACTACATCAAAAAATTTACAAATAAGTAGTTAAATGCCTATTTTTTGTGAAATAATTTAAAAAATCACACATGCAAACAAAAGTTATCAAAAATCTTGAATAGTAAACATGAAATAATTTTTAGAAGGAGAGAGCATCAAACTAATTAATCACTTCATCGCTTTGAAAAAACTATTAACTAATAAAATTATTAAAGAGTGTTAGTTTTTTTAATTAAAAAAAGAAAGAGAAAAGATTTACTAACCTCAGGTTTCACCCAACGTCCCATGGTACAACTTTAAGCTGTTAGGGGTAAACTAAATCTGACTAAATTAAAAGAATAACAGGAAATAAATAAATGGTTTAATTCGAATGATCAATAATAAACCTTTTTCTTGCTTAGTTATACTATTTGGTTGAATGTTAACCGTGCCTTATATGTATATATATGTATAGATTCATGTAGATAAATTGATTGGAAAAGTTTGGGTAATTACGTTTTTTTTAATACGTGTTTAATTTGATGAATTCAACGCGCAAAGTTTTATACTTTGTGAAAAAACCAGGTGCTAAGCCCCTTGGTTTTTTTGATGGGATAATAATAATAGTAAAACAAAAGAATTATAATGAATTGTTTTGACATATGTATGCCAAGGAACATTTCCAATTAAGGTGTCTTCGTCAACAATTTTTTTTAAAAAAATAGCAAAGGAACCACCCTTTGTTGACTAGAAGATTTGACCTATAATATTTTTTTTTGTCACAAAAAAGTTTGACAGCAAGTGTATCAATAACATGTTATGCGTATATATAGTAGCCCTGGTTCCGGTCCGGCTCATGGTCCTAATTTTTTTAAATACGAAATTATAATATTATATGCTAAAAGAGATTATATAATAATGTAGTTGTTATTTAAATAATGAAAGTTGTATCCTACAACTACATTTATTGCCTTGAGAGTTCAAAAAAACGACTATGTAAAGAATTGTAAAAAACTCTCAAAATAGCTTATAAATCGCTCACCTAAAAAATAATTACAATTTCTGCAGTACCGAAACAGACACAGAACCATACAGTGTCCAAGGCTAGTCACATGCAAGAAGATGTCGACAATGATTGTGGTGACAGAAGTTAACATTTTACAAAAACAAGTGGTGACATTATGCATATTTTATTTTATCAAATTATTAATGAAATCGTATACGCGTGCAAATAAATATAATCAAAAACCTCAAAAAATAAAGAAGACGATAATTTAAGAATGGTGGAAGCCTCTCTACTCCGTATTACGGAGTATTTAGTACTCCCAAGTCCCAAGTGTCCCAACAAAAATTTAGCATTCGAATCGTTAAGCCTAGCCTAAAAAGACCCAAAAATTGTATAATACGGAGTAATATTGAGTAATGTTATAGTCACAAGCAACATGAACACAAACTATACAAATTTATCATTTATGTATTTAAATTATTGAGATGCACAAATGACACATTTGTATAGTTTTTTACCAAGATATTTGTGACTTTAACATTTTCTCAATAACATATTTTGAACAAGTTGTCATCAATTACACGGTCAAAGTCTTATTTAGAAGATCAAAACTATATGAAGTCTAATTGAACTTTACTCCCATCTAAGGCCTTGTTTGGGAATAACATTTTTTATTAGCATTAACATTTTGGAATAAACTTTAATGATTCAGATTAATTCTGAAAATACTAATGTTAAAAGCTATCGTTGGATAGCCTTTTCAGAACGCTAACACTAATCTCTAAATAACGGTGATGCCAAACGAAGTCTCAGACATTCCTTTGAAACAAAAATATGGTTGGCCATTGACTTGTTTGGAAGCCACTTATTATTGCAAGCATGACAGTTGGAATGTTGCACTCCTATCCTTAATTTTCCGCATGAATTTGTCCCCAACCAAACCATCACTCCTTTGCTTCAAGATTCAGACATCTCACGTAGAAATATAATCCCTCGCACATCTAAAACAAAATTTACATTTTCTATTTTTGAATATCTTAACATATACTCCTTATTAGTCTTTCCGTTCCGGAGAATTTATTCACTTTTGATTTTTTTCGGTCAAAATTGGTAAACTTTGACTCCAGATTAAATAAAAATGATATTAGATATTGATACAAAAATAATTTAATTACATTTATTATATAAAATATTTTCAAAATATTATTTTAATTTATCTAATTAATTCACAATATATATTTTATTAAATTATAGGTCAAAGGTTGAAAACGGTTGACTGAAAAAATTCAAAACTGGACAAATACTCCGGGACGAAAGTAGTATTTTGTACTCCCTATCACGATTCAAACTCGAGTCTATTCATGTGACACAATATTTGAACCAAAATTGATATACAAAATGATGATATGTCAAAATTAAAGAGATCCATCACTCTCTTTCACTGCCTTTTCCATACCTCTCTTTTTTCTACCAACCAACAACCAGTTTGGTATGTGATAGAAAATACCATCTTACAGTTGCATTTAACTAACTAATCAAAGTCCCATTTCTTGACAAAGGCCAATGCCACACAACATGAAAACTCTCATTTCACTTTGCATCTTCTTCATGTTCTTTCCTCATGGAGGTTAGCCTTTAATTCACTGCATGTTTCTTATTCCTTTACATATTGTTTATGTAAAATAAAACCAAGCATAAGAAAATAACTTCATGTGTCATTTTGTTTCTTTTTGACTAGCATTTTCTGATATCCAAACAAACCCTAAATGTTTATGGCTTAATTTGTAGGGGCATATGATCCCTTGGATCCGACCGGGAATATCACGGTAAAATGGGATGTAATGTCGTGGACACCCGATGGCTATGTTGTAAGCTAGCACAATTTAACTATTGTGTACTTAGTATATTTGATTTATTCCATGTGTGATTCTTGTTGTTTGAGATTTTCGAGGTTGTTAGATGACTGACATGAAATGTGTACAGGCGACCGTGACCATAAACAACTTTCAAATGTATAGACATATTTTGAGCCCGGGGTGGACCCTGGGCTGGACGTGGGCTAAGAACGAAGTCATTTGGTCCATGGTGGGTGCGCAGACCACAGACCAAGGTGACTGCTCCAAGTTCAAAGCCGCAATACCACATTGCTGCAAGAAGAGCCCCAGTGTGGTGGACTTTCTTCCTGGGGTGCCCTACAACCAGCAGTTCTCAAACTGTTGTAAAGGTGGGGTCTTGGCTTCTTGGGGCCAAGATTCGCAGTCGTCCGTCTCTGCATTTCAGGTCAGTGTCGGCCAGGCGGGAACCTCCAACAAGACTGTTAGAGTACCTAAGAACTTCACCTTGCTTGGCCCGGGATCGGGATACACTTGTGGCCCTGCAAAGATAGTCCCATCTACTAAATTTTTGACTTCGGATCGTAGGCGAAACACACAAGCCCTTAGTAAGTACTGTTTCTTCAGTGTCATATCAAGCCATTTATGAGTTTTGTGCTCGTTTGGTTTAAAATGAGCCGAATGGTTGATTGGACTAAATATGTTGCTACACTAGTTTCTGACTCAATTTTAGAACAAAGATATTGTTAATTGAACTCAATTTTAGCCTAAATCCGACCCTCTAAGATTTAAGTAAAAGAAAAAAGAAATTCAAAATCAGGTACTTTGGTATGAATAAAAAGTGACAAATTCTGTATTTTTTCTTTCTACTCCATTTTATTGTGTAAACATAACTTTCCTAGTGACACTGTATTGTCATCTAGTTTTTTTATTTTTTATATAATTAAAAATATTATTTAATTTATAATATTGTAGTATGTCTAAATAATAGTAAAATTTCTAAACGAAAATAGTATTATTTTAACTGATACAAAGTACGTAGTCAAATTTATTGAATTATCTAAAGGGTGTTGTGGTTTTGGTACTAATATTAGGTGTCAAAATATGATATTATGTCATTTGGAAGTTTAATTTCACTATATGATCCATCCTTCATAAATTTTCAATCTAATACTTTGGCTTTTTATTATCCTTTTCTGCAGTGACATGGAATGTGACATGCACATATTCACAATTTCTAGCACGTAAGCACCCGAGTTGTTGTGTTTCACTCTCGACGTTTTACAACGAAACCATAACCTCGTGCCCGCATTGTGCTTGCGGTTGCGAAAATCGAAACAAGTGCATCAAGTAAGGCACATAACTTTAAGAGCTAAAAGTTTATTCTCTTCACCTGATCTGATTGAAATGAATCCCCATCTGATCGGGTCTGATTTGATCGTAGTTATGTTTAGGGCTGCTTTTGATATGTGATATGGTCTAATATGATTTGATTTCAATAAGAATAAGTTGAAGAGAACAAGCTCTTAGTGTGTAACAAGAGACGAGTTTTGATATTTGGGATTGATCACATACAGGAAGGACTCACAAATGCTAAGAATGGTTGGGGTAAATACGCCAAGGAAAGACAACTCGCCATTGTTGCAGTGCACACAACATATGTGCCCTATAAGAGTTCATTGGCATGTGAAGATCAACTACAAAGAATACTGGCGCGTGAAGATCTCTATAACAAACTTCAACTATAGAATGAACTATACGATGTGGACTCTCGTCGTTCAACACCCTAATCTCAATAACGTGACACAGGTTTTCAGCTTTGATTACAAACCACTCGTCACCTATGGATCCATCAGTAAGCACTTCTCAAATAAAACCTTACTTTTGTGAGATTTTACTGGGTTTGTTGTGATAGTTTGAGAATCTCCTCCACATCCAGGCAGAGGAAAGATATGAACTAATTGATCTTTTTATGATTGCAGATGACACAGGGATGTTCTATGGGATGAAGTTCTTCAATGACTTGTTAATGGAAGCTGGGGAGTATGGGAATGTCCAGTCAGAGGTTCTTCTGCAGAAAGATAAGGACAGATTCACCTTCAAACAAGGGTGGGGGTTTCCCAGGAAGGTTTACTTCAATGGAGATGAGTGCATGTTGCCACCACCTGATACTTACCCCTATCTACCCAACTCTGCCCCCTGCCTAAACCTACTCCTCTTCTCACCATTAAGTTATTCAAGTCTTTGGCTGCTTTTTATTTTCTTCTGATCGAAAAACCCCTCTCGTCATATAGAAATTTTAAAGAAGCAATGACCCCGTTTACAGGATTGGATGAGACTTCTATTCCAGAAATGTATTCCGTCTCCAACTGTTGGATTGTCGCCGCGTGTACTTAGCAATGGCCAGTTAAATACACGCAACGCCAATCCCACTGCTGAAATAAAAATGGAGTAAAAGTTTGGAATAATAGATCTCATCCCAAATCCCCATGGAGTGGACATGGAGGTATACACTAAAAACTTCAAGTAATGAGAATTTTTGTACCATTACATTACTATGATTGGTTTGAAGAGCACAGAGAAATGAGCTATTCTATGTTAAATTCCTATTTTCCTTTGCTAAGAAAACATGTTCTTTGATTGACAGCTAGATTATATGGAGTATATGTTAGTATGGTAGACTGTTAGAGGTATATCTCTAAAAAAAAAGACTAGAGCAAACACTTCTATGCTGCAAAATGGCATAACAAAGCAAATTGTAAAGGTTCTTGTTCATATAAATCAACTTTAAGTAATCAAAGAGGTATAAGACATACTCGAAATCTTCTTGAGGGATTTGAACTGCTTGATATCAATAAGATTCTGTGAAGATGCATTTGAACTGATAATGGGATCATTCATCTACTCTACCAGTCTCTTCCTCTTCCTCTTCAGCATAATAATCACTGTGGGCATTATCAAGTGTCCCCTCCTCGTGATCATCGTTGTCCTCCTCCTCTTCATAGCCATGTTTCTCATCATTTTGTTTTGATATCATTGCATCATTATGATCATGAGTATAGCCATCACATTGCTCAGTTGGTGGTGATTCTGGGACTAGCTCGCCCACCTTGTCATTTTGACACGTGGATTTTCCTGAACTTAAAGATTTTCCTTTGTTCATCTGTTCAAAGACAAACCACACAGAACAAACTCAAAAGCAATAAATGAAATATTGAAATGTATACTGTTACACAGAAGAATTTAAAAAATCTGACTTATGTTGTGAGCAGGTCGTATGCTCCAAAGTCACGTGCAAAGATGTTTCTATTATTCATTTATGCCAGTTAATGAAGTTATATAGCACAACATAAAAATCTTTAAAATGCATATGCAAAGAATCTGGAAACTTATTTTGTGCCTTACAGATCTTAGTAGACTCCTCCTATCCCTCTCGCGAGCATTTTTTATTGCCTGCAAGCAAAAAAAGAATCTTTTTAGATTCTTTAGGATCTTCCCAAGAACTGGTTACCAAGGCAGTTCTGATGCATTTGAAATAGCCTGTGGGAAGATCATTTAGAAACCACTAGTAGAAAATTAAAGCAAGTTTGCAAATCAAAAAAGTCAATGTGCTAAAAAAGAACCATAAGGAAACACGAACCTCTTCAAGGATCTTCTTCTCAGCCTCTACTTCTGACAAATCTCTGCAAATCAATGAACAACGACGATTAGAATGTTTTTCACCATCATAAGCAAAGGTGAACAGATTGAATGCATCAATGGTTGACAAATTAAACATCCAAATAACAAATGTTTCTCAAATAAAAAATAGAGAAACCGAAACCTTCCAATGATATGGCTAACTTGACAGGAACACTTGGCGCATACGTTATGCTCCTTTGCACAAGCTGTACATACATGTTAACAGTACAACAAATATTTAAGAGGATCATTACCGCCTCTGTTGAAAGAAAGACAATAATTATAGAAGCTAACCATTGCAGATGTTGTGGTAAGCTTGGCGAACATTCCTTTTCGAACACTTCTGGCTGTTAAAAATCAATATTTTTCAGATCAGTTTATCAGAACATTAAAAGAGTTCATATCAATGTGCTGATTAAGAACACATGCAACTAACGCAAGTGGCCATATATATAATATATCTGCATGTGTAAGGTATTTGTAGATTTGTGTAATGTAAACTTATCTCATATATGCATAAGAGAGATACAACAATCAATGATCAATGACGTTTTTTTCCTAAAAAATGTGAAGAAACTTATTTTCACGACTCTTCAAAACAATACACGGTGACTTCAGAAGACAATAATTAACACAGAAGTCATAGCTGAAAAAGGATCAAACAAGCCATAATAGGTATTTCATCAAGGTACAACTTCTAAATTTTGCCTAAGGTACAACCATCATAAAACTTATGATACAGTAATTAGCTCGTTTTCATTCAATAAGACCCTTTTCCTGGGGGCAATAGTGTGTCAAGAAACTGGTCTCTTTTTATGGGCCGAGGAGGGAGTACAAGCCTAAGTGTTATAACTTCTCACTATGATTTCTGTTTCAAATGTTCTGAGAAAGCTTATCTCAGTGTGTAGTATTAGTTCACCTCTAACCAATTAAGCAAATGTTTAATAGTCTTTTGTTGTTCTTACCATGTGATAATCATTTTCCATTGAAATACTTGCGAGGTTAGGGTACGAAAAAGGGATAGCCCTAGGCATCTATGTAACAGATTGCAGAAATTGATGATAAAACTATAGGTAGGTTAGGTTTACCATTTGGCAGGCTCAGTGAGAGGTTTGTACTTGCCATACTTGCGCTTCCAGTCAATCTGGCCCTTGCAGCGCGCGCAAACGCCGGTAATCTCTGAGTAAGGCTTGAACCTCCCTCCTAGTTCCGATTCGTTGATCTTCTTCCCGGCGTTAGGCTTCCACGCGAAACTGTTCTGGTGCTTCGGCGGCCCCTTCCTTCCGCCGCCGCAGCTCATCCTTCTTCTTCTTCTTCGATTGAATTTCGTATAGGTTTCTGCTCGCACTCAGCTCTCCTCCCTCTCCTCTTTGTACTCTTTTATGCACTTTGTAGCTTTGTAATCACAAATAGACCGGGCTGGGCTTGTAATGTGTATTGTTTGGGCGGATTGGTTCGCATTGTATTTGGAACCAATTTATGTTGTTTGGTTCGAAAAATATTTTATCATTTTGTATCCCACTTGTACCCTCCTATCCCTATCATCTTTTCGCCGATTGCCAATTGATGTAAAGAAACCAAAATCGACCAAAATCGTCTCGTGTCAACCTTAACATTGACAATCGGAATGATTAGTACAACTTTTGGAGTGACCGACTTTTACATTGGTCGTTTATCCTAAGTATATCATCGGGTTATTTTCAATGTGCATGTTGGGCAACAGTTTGATGCTTTTGAGATTGACTTGCCAATCATGGCGACCTCCCATCAAGCTAAATAGAAAAATTTGTAACACCACTTGACATTGGAGCGCTGTTTAGCGAACACCTTAGCAAATCTAATGTGTCGTTAGAAATTATATATTATACAGTTGTTAGCTGATTCGATAATGACAGACTGTGCATAGAGATATTCTATGGTGGATCTAAAGTTGCTATAGACCTTCATACACATTTTTTTTATTTTTTTTAAAAAATGATTACCTGAACACATGAAAAACGTTTGTCTGGCACATTGCCACAAAAAAGGTTTCACATTTTTCTTATATAAAAAAATAGAATAAAATTATATTCAAAATTATCTAAAAAAATGACTTTTGAAAAGTCATAATGCAATATAAATTTAAATCATGAAATATTATTTATCTTTAATCAAGAAAATTATTCATCACGTTGCATAGGAAGAAGTATCATATTTTACTGTCATAATCATGACAGATATAGTATGATCTTGTTCTTTGAGACTTAATTTTTTCAGCCATTAATTCTAATATTTAAAATAAGTTAAATAAAACAAGTCTTATACTTTACCCAATTTGTATTATTTGAAGGTCAAAAAATAATTTTCAGTGCATCTTTAAAGTAAAGTAATGGATATGGTTAACAGGATTTTCTCTTTAATTTTTTTAAAAAAAATCTAGGCAAACACTTTTCATTTTTAACCATCTTTAATTTATTTAAAAATCAAAATTTGTAAATTGTTTGGGATTGCAAATTTATTTGGGGTTTAGTTAACCAGGGGTATCTTCGTCAACCCCGCTTGTTTGTGAGATGCTGTAAGCGTCCCCCGCCCTATATATATCTAACATCGATAAATTAGGGTTTGTGAATCCGCCACTCTCCAGAGAGCTCCGTCGCCGACGTCCGATCAAGCAGAAGCGAAAATGGTATTTGGATCTCCCTTTCCTTCTTATACGATTAATCGGTTTTGATTTCATTTCTTTCTCATCTTAAATTCACATCAATTCGTGAAATCCGCAGCCGTCGCACAAGACGTTCATGATCAAGAAGAAGCTGGCGAAGAAGCAGAGGCAGAACAGGCCGATTCCGTACTGGATCCGGATGCGCACCGACAACACCATCCGCTACAACGCCAAGCGCCGCCATTGGCGCCGCACCAAGCTCGGGTTCTGAGGATGCTTCCCTGCCAGCGCAATCCGCGCTCGATCTGCAGAAACCTTGTTTGTTTTCATGCCTCTCATTCTGAAAATCTGGAACTCTGTTTTTAGTTTATGAATCGTTTTTATTGCTTTCTGTTTTATCAGTATTATTATTAACATGTAAGACTTGGTTATTAAGGAATCATTTTGATGATTACTGCTCCTTANGAAGAAGCAGAGGCAGAACAGGCCGATTCCGTACTGGATCCGGATGCGCACCGACAACACCATCCGCTACAACGCCAAGCGCCGCCATTGGCGCCGCACCAAGCTCGGGTTCTGAGGATGCTTCCCTGCCAGCGCAATCCGCGCTCGATCTGCAGAAACCTTGTTTGTTTTCATGCCTCTCATTCTGAAAATCTGGAACTCTGTTTTTAGTTTATGAATCGTTTTTATTGCTTTCTGTTTTATCAGTATTATTATTAACATGTAAGACTTGGTTATTAAGGAATCATTTTGATGATTACTGCTCCTTAGTTTGTTTTTTGAAGAGTCAAGAAGGTTTTCTTCTATCATTTCTTTTGGGTTTGTCTTCTATGTAAGGATCAGTGTGGTGTACACCAGAGTTTTACATCAAAATTACACCTTTTTTGTTTGCAATTCACATACAAAATTGTCTGTTTTGCTCACATATGACTAGGCAAGTAATGTTTGTCTCATATGAATTTTGAATGTGAAGTGGGAAAAAAATTAAATGTTTAAACTTGGTTAACTTTTTTTGGTGTACAAATAGTGCAATCCCCTTTATAAAATCTCAATTCCTTGGGTATTCCTAGGTGTATCATATGCTATGAATGAAGCACTTGATGAATTGGATGGCCTTTTGTGTGTATTTCAAAATCTAAGTCATTTGCATTTGCTGTTTGCTTGGGATTCTTGAAATTCGTCTTTGGTTTTTGAATTAGAGGCAAGGTAATTGAACATTATGTATCGTTTATAAGGTTTTACAATGTCACAGCCCAGAAATGATCTGCTATTGGAGATTCATTTGTGATGCAACTGTGCAATAAACTTAGAATTTGAGACGGGAACCTTTTTGAATGTCTCATATCATGTGTTGGTGTCTTTTTTTATCACTGTTTGTTGCATTTTCTAGGAATAAGTGTTTGTGGTTCTCTTGTTGTAATAGTAAGGTCTGTGAATGTTTTGTTTGGTTTGGGTGCTGCAAATGATTTGGCATTGGACATACAATCAATGAATCAAGCAATTTTGCAATAAATTTTGGACTCAATTGGCTCATTTGAACATTGGCCTGGCTGTGTTTTGCTGAGAAAACTGTCAGTCTTGACACAACAAGCCTGTTTGTGTATCACGTTTGTGTTAAGTTTCTATAGTTCAAATTTTGGATGGTCTACATTTAGTGTACACCATTTTAGTGTACATCTAGCATGGTTGTACTTGAAACCTTGGATTAGAAAATTTACAAGTTTGGTTGAGTTGGCATTTGAAACCTTAAGATTTTTGTGAGTCTTGTGCCTCTGTTATCTTCTGCAGTCCTTTTTGTCCACATCAATTCCTTGCACTATGTTTGGTTCAATGGTGGCAGACCTTGAGAAATGATAATTCCTTGCACTATGTTTGGTTGGTTTTCCTTTCCCTTAGGGGGTGTATTCAACATAGAGTTCATAGTACTTTTTTGTATTATAAGAGTCTATAGGTATTCAATTAGGATTTTTAAGTCTTTTAGAATTCTAGTGTGATCAATTTAAAATTTAAAATATCCATCTAAATCTAATGATATTAAAAATTCAATTGATTTTCTAAGATTTTTATAAATGATGGATTGGGAAGGATTATAAGATGTGTAGTATAAATAGTAAAAATCAATAACACAAATCTCTCTATGAAACTTCAGATTTTGAGAAATTGAAAATGGAAAAGGCTGCCTTAGCATATGGAGCTTGACACTAGGTTACAAACTGGTGTATCTCAAATGTTACAAGATCCTAATCCCATTTCTGCAGTTCTTCAATCTATTTTTTCACACATGTGAATGCCTATTTATGAAATCTTTACCTGTTGAATGGGTTTGATTCCTGATTAAATTGTTTTTTCTCTCTCTAAACGATCTGGAGTATGGTCATGGATAATGGTGGCAGGCCTTGAGAAATTATCATTTCAATTAGATGTTGGTTCTTGATATAAGAAAAAAAATCTATGGATTTTAAAAGTCTGCATAAATCTTGATAATGCAATACATTAAAATCATTTCAACTCTATGTGGATTTTACATCAATAAATTCTGCATAATCTACGTATTATAAAAAATCTAATATAATCTTTTAAAATCTCAATTGAATAGAAACCCTTTAGTATGTTTTGTATTGTCATTTTATTTTCTTTTCACTTCTCCTTTCTAACCAAACATGAGAACTTATTTTATCTCTCATTTTCTTTTATTTTTCCTTTTAAATTCCTTCCGTAACAATTTGACTTGAAATTGTTTTTTATTGACTTGTCTTTAAAGTATGTGAGTCTGAACTAAAAAAAAAAGGTATGTGAATTTGACTTGGTTGAGTTGAATTCGAACTTTAATTAAGCCCAATTGGACATTGATGTATTGCCATTTTTTAGTGCCAGAAATTATATCAAGATCATCTAAGGCCTTATTTGAAAACTATTTTTATTAGTATTGGCGTTTTTGGTGCTAATTAAATTTGAAAATATTGAAGTTAACTTTGAAACTGAAAGAAGGTCAAAAACTTGAACATTGGAAAAATTTAAAGAAATTGAAAGGACTTAGAAAATGTTGAAAAAATAAAAAAAATTAACTTAAATTGGAGTACTTCATATTTTTTTCAGGTTTCATATTTTTATTAAAATAATTTATATTTTATTCACCTCAATTTTTTTTCTATGACACAATTTTTGTTTTAAATATCAGTAATAGGAGTACTAATTTTTTTGAGATTCACATTCATTATGTATTATTTTATAAAAGTTCCAAATCAATATGAATAGTACTCCGAGTATAATTTGTTTATCAGTTTGTATGTTGTTTACCTAGTGTGCCCTTTAAGTTCACCAAAGAAGCGCTCTAGAACCAAAAGAACAGAGCATATGATAACATCTATTGGTATATATGACTAATAAGGTCATGTTCTCTTCACATGATTTAATTGATTCTGATCTGATTAGAATAATTTTGATCTAATCTCATATGGTCTGATTTGATTATAGTTATATGTAAAGTATTTTCTGAACTGATATGGTTTGATTGAATTCTAATAAGAACAAATTGAGGTGAAAATGACCTAAATGCCCATTATCTAAGTATTAGAGTATTTAATATACTTTTGTTGTATATAAGTACGACCAAAAGTCAAGTGGATGCCCTCGTGGGTATTCTATATTCTATAACTACACTACTAAAAGACATTTAGATGGATTCTGCCCTAATATCGGGTCAAGTGCTTGCCAGGTTAAAAAATGTAGATGTTCTTTAAGTTAATGAACAAGAGTTATTCCCTATTTTTTAAAGGTAGACAGAATAAAACCCAAACTTAGTCCCCGTATCTTAAAATTAACTACTCCTTGCAATGTTTCGATCCACAGAATTCAAGAAAAATGTTAAAAAAAATGTGAAGGAGATAATTTTGAACCTTTGATTTATAGAATACTTACCGTGTTTATATGAAATCACTTTGATCAAATGTGCTTAGCTGTTGAAGTAAAAATTTACGGATAATTTATATGAAATCCCTTTGATCAATGAGAAGTTTTTTCGATTTTGTGGCAGCATATGAATGGATGTCCCATTGCATCTTTTGAGGGTTTTGAATTTTGTGCAACACTATGTATCATAATCTAGCTACCATGTAATGAATTCATGTTAAGTACTCCCTCCATTCCAATTTAGGTTAGATGTTTAATATTTAAACGATCAAATTTTATTTATTTTATTTCCCTAATTTTGTTACTCATTTTTTTTTATAAATAATATAATTATGTCATTTCTTATTTTGTAGACTTTTGATGTATTTTTTTAATAAGTAAATTTCATTTTTTAATTTTGCTCTAATTTTCAAACATTGTAAATTGAAACAACGATTTAAATTGGAATGTAGAAAGTACTTCAAAAATGCAATATGAAACATGTATAGGTTGATGGGCATTCCACAATTGATGATGAAGCTGAATGGTGAAGTTGAAGAGAATGTAAAGCTGGTTTTTTTGTAGTAGTTTTTTTGCCAACAGTTTAAAAAGTACCCGGAGTAATTATTTGTCAAAAGTCATTTGTGGGTATTGTAAACAGTTTTTTAAAAAGACATCAACAGTTTATAAAAGTAATTATTTTTGTCAAACGTCATTTACCTAATTTATTACTCCAATTAATGATCTATGACTTGATTTTGGATCTAACCCGTTTCGAATCTAATAAGTTTCAAGTCTAATCTGTTTCGAATTTAAGAAGTTTTAGAATTCATTTGTTTAGATCCAATTGGATTCAAATCTATATAATATACTCCCTCCGTCCCCCAGTTTTGTCCACTTTTGACTTTTAGAACTGTTCATCTAAGCACTTTGACTCATCAAATTTTCTCAATGTGTAAGCCTAAATATAGTTATGTGTGATCTTATTTGATTTGTCTTAACATATAGATTATTAATATATAATTTCTATAATTTTTTAATATACAAATTACAAGATAAAATGGATTAAAGAAGTGCATTGGATGGTGTGTAAAAATGAAAGTGAACAAATACTTTGGGACGGAGGGAGTATGAATTAATTTGGCTCAATTTGGGTTTGGTTAGATCCATTTCGAGTCTTTGGTTGTAAATCAAATTTTCATTTTTTGAGTCATTTCAGACTCAATTCCAAATCATTCTATCCGAGTAATCAATTTCGATTCTGTTTTGCTACGTCTACTAACAATGGCTAATGCACAAAGAACAAATCTTTGAAGCAAAATGGTGCAAAGATCGGAGTTGCCCCTTGACAAAGACATCTTGCTGTTCTTTGTTCGTTTGCGGAACCAATTGGTCAAAGCCATTAACAATGACGATACAAGTATGTCCCGACCCAACGCCAAAGATAAGATAAAATAAAATAAAAACCACACACTCACAAAGGTTATTGTCCTTCATCAAAATGCCAATGGAATTAGAGAATATGCCAAGAAGGAACAAGTTTCAACAATGCAACAACATTTATCAATCTCACACTTGAAATCAATTACAAAATGCATCAAATACAACACCCAATGAACCAAAGCATTACATTTGTTTTTACTCAAGTTCAGAATTCAGATATTCAAAAACACTTATATTCTTGATGGGCAAAGAGATAAGAGAGAGAGAGAGAGAGTACTCTCACAAGAAACTTGTGTTCTTCAGCTCTTTTTGTCTGCACCACCAAATAGATAATCAAGTGAAGAGCCACCACCTGGTGCAGCTTGAACCTTGGTTGATCGCCTATCCTGCAATCATAACAGAGATCAATTATACACCTTTGCTCATAGGAAAAAGAAAAAAAAGATGTTCCGAAAAGAGAGAAGTCGAGTTTCTTGGTTGGATGTGACTCAAAATTTTCAATTCTAAATTTACCCCTTCGATGTTAAAATAAGATACTGCTCCTACATATAGGAAAATGTTAACTTTACAATGGGTAAAATGATAAATACAAACAAAATGAACTCGTTCAATTTTCAACCATCCTAAAAAATTCCTGCCTAACCATGCCTAGACTTTGCTATGGCAAGCACTCCAATTGCTTCTTGATTAGGAGCTGCCAAAGCAGCCTAGTCTAGCACCTAGTAATTTATAGAGAACTAGTTCTGATTAACTAAAAAAATAATTGTTTAATTTGTATGCAAAAACATGGTGGTGTCATCCTCTTTTTTGTAAATGTTCTTGATAAGATTGCTAATGACAGTTCGTTGGTAGATGCTGGTACTTGGGACAAAGAAATGACACAGAGACAATAAGATATTATGCTCTTACAGTAAGGAAGTTGCCACAGTTTTGACCATCTGCGCGAAGGTAGTTGTTTGCATTGGTACTCTGAATACCAGCAGGAACTTGTTTAAGGTTATCCATGGGAGCTGGAGTGACCTTTGGAGCAGCAGCCGGTGCAGAGGGATTGTTGGGAACCTTATCTGCAGGAGGGTTCTTCTCGGCAACTGGTGCTGCTGGAGTGGTTTTAGTAGGAGCCGCCTCTCCATCACCTCCAAAGAGGTACCCCAAGGAACTCTGCCCACCCCCAGCACTATGTCCACGCTTCATCATCCTAACTTTTTCTGGGTCTCAATACACGATCTCCTGTTACGTACTGCAAACAATCCAAACATGCTTTAAACGATGATTGAATTATAACATGATTAAAGCAAAACACTGAACTGGAAAAACTAAAAAGCAGTTGAGAATTGTTAAAAACATTCCGCAATTAAAACAAGATAGAAAGTTGAAAGATTGTTTATGCTACATGTTTGTCCACCCATCAACAGAAGTTTCTGTTTATCCATCCATCAAAAGAAGTTATGGAGGTTTCAAATGATGCCCATGTTGGGATTTCAAAAAATATGGGTATTACTATATTAGGAAATTCCAGAAAATTTTCAAATCCTGAAAATCTTAGCACTCACATTTCCCATATGGGGTTAACCTAATTCCTGGAAATCAAGTTGTTTTATGTGGCCTCAAGCGTTATTTTATCTGATCCCACCCAGTCAAGTAATCCCAAATTTATGCATACTAGGGCCCTGGATACCCTTCAGTTATTTGGGAAAATGTGGGAAACTTACAGATTCAAATCTGGGAAATTCATGGCCAAGATCAGCCTTCTCTTGTGGATTCATGTCCTCTCAAATTAAATTGATCAACATCTGAGATCTCTTCTGTCTTTTTTTTAATCTGGACAGGATCCAGGCCAGAGAAGGCAGGCCCGGATCCCTTCAGGTTGCTCCAATAATCTCAAAAACTGATCTGACTACTATCCTAAATCCTTTGTAATAATCAAGTAATTGATTAAACCCCCCAAATCAAACCAGTGCAGCCCATATCACTATCTATCTACCAACTTATCAAAACCCTATTGACTTCAGGTCTGGTTCAACAAAGCCATGAAGTAACACAAAGATCTCAGATCTTCATTTCTGAAGAAAACAGATCAAACAGACAGAAAGTTGGGTTGGGAAAAAGCATCTGGAATCTCATTTTTTTTTAAATGAACCATCAGTTCAATCAAGTGATCGAATTCCAGAAACACGGCGCAATCACGAGATCTAAAACGGAACCAATGAATCCAAACACGAGAAACGAAAACAACAGAGATCTGAGAGCATATAGCGAAATACAGAGAGCGAAGAAGAATCGATTCACAGAGAAGCGAGATGATCAAAGCAAAGAAGGGGGGAGATAGCGATTGCGGGTACGTACCTTTTTCCTGGTGAGAATTGACAAGAAGGAGATGTGCGAATGGAAAGAGAAGTGTGTGGGGGAGTTATAAACAGCGCAGTGATGGAGTGGAGAGAGGGCAGATTTTTCACTCCCTCCCAAATTAAATACCATTAAATTAATTTAAATTATAATACCATATTTTTTTTGTATATATAATGATACCATACTTCAAGATAATGTTTATATATTAAAAAATTATATTAAATTTTTTAATTAAATAAGAAATGATACTACTATGATATTTTAACAGAAGTACTCTCTAAGTATAAATAAAAAAGTATGAAAATATCAAAATAAGACTATTAGGGGCGGTTTGTTTCAGCCTCTTAATGGTTCAGATGTCTGAATGGTTCAGCACTTAATGGTTCAGACTGTTTGTTTCAGCCTCTTAATGGTTCAGATGTCTGAATGGTTAAGAGATTTGCCTCTGAATGGTTAAGTATTATACAGAGTCTGAATGGTTAAAACCTCTTATCTGAATTGATCAGACATTTGCCTCTGAATAGTTAAGCAATATACTAGCTTTTAATGGTTCAGACCTCTTACTGGTTCAGCACTTAATGGTTCAGACCTCTTACTGGTTCAGCACTTACCCATTCAGAAGTTACCAAACAGCCCCTTAGTCTTTTAATTCATACTTCGTAAAACCAAAATAGAATTATTCGATGTCATTGTCAGTCACTGTCACATTACACCTATTTTTGCCACTCGCTGTACGTAATGGGTTACAGGAACACCTTCGAGAGGTCACAGGAGCCGTGAGCCCATGAGGTCCCTGCCCCCTGGAGCACCGCCTCTAAGCGTAAGCGGCGTTGACCACCGTTGGCTCATGGTCCATTAATCAAATTTTTTTACTATTACTTTATTCTTCATTGGCACTAGTGTCACACTTTCATTGCACTCTCATTACTCCTATTTAGATAGATTTCTTCACTTAATAGCCATCTCTCCATCACTTTTTTTTTACTTTCCAACATTTTTTTCCTTCACTTTTTTTTCACTTTTCAACGTTTTTTTCCTTTATGTTTTTGAAATCTCATTATGAGTTCACCACAATTCTGGGTTAATTTTCGAATGACTCTTCAAAATTCCCAAAGGCCACTATACACTATCCAATTATCCATAACCAGAAAGTGGATTCATTTTAAATTCAAATTTTATCCAAGGGAGAAGTCAAAGGTATTTTATACGGAGTATAATTTTTTTTATTCTACGCCAATATTTATATAAATTGATTTGAAAGTAAATTCTGTCAAATATCGTAATTTGAAATGTGAATTTTTTTTAAGGAAAAAGGGAAAATATTTTAGGAACTCAGGGATTTATCTTTAATTTTACGCTAATAAAATAATTTAGTTAAATATCATAATTTAAAATAAATAGATTGTTTAAGGACGGGGGGGAGTTATACTCTGGGTGCTTATTATGAACAAGGAGAATTACCATTACAACTTGCAATTCTTTTAAAACAACAATTCTAACAACTTGTATGTCTTGAAGAGTTCTCAAACATAACCCATTCTTGAATTTGGAAGATAATATTCAGTAACTCATACCCCGCATTACATTTATCCTGAATTAATCGTTTCATATCACTAATGAAGGTAATTAATGTTACAACACTTTTTATAGAGTAAGAATAATTAATATGTAAATCATTATTCTAAAATTTCACCAAAAAATCTGAAATGGACAGTATGCACAACAAGACTCCAAAATGATAATGGAAGATGAACACCCAAAATTACAAGTGATCCTTAACTGCAAATACAAAATTTGTGTCTATTTCTCTACTGTCGTTCGCATCTCGACACACACACACAGAGAGTCGAAGACGAACACACACAATTTTTCTGGTAAACCTCCTCGGCGGCTATAATTTATACTCATGATTTTAGAGATGAATACAATTGTATTCATCCGCGCAATGATCTTTATGATCCCATCTTTTTCTATTACATCACTCCATAGATCCTGAAGGCCTTTCATCAATGCAAATTTGAAGATTCTATCTGAATAAACTTCTAAAAACAACCTCAACTCAGACCAAATGATCAGGATCTGTACAGATGTACCTGTCATTTCCAGTTTCTTGTTTTCTTGTTCTTTTGAGAACCAAGAGATATGCTTTGCATGCCAAAGACTACCCAACACTGAATTCTCATGAAGTTTTTGAAGGGATTCTTGAGATCTCCACCAATATTTTGTGGAGGGATTGAGGCTTGGAGAAGAATGGAGAGTGATCTGCACCTTTGAGATGATACACTTTTTCTGGAGGGTTTTGTTCAATCACCATCTGCTGTGAAGCAATGGGGATGGCATTATCCTCTGGAGTCTCAATGTAAAACCGTCTAACTGACCCATACTTCGCCTCCGATAATGTTAGCTTCTCCAGGATTGGGGAGAAGGGGATTGGTCGCATTGACACTAATGCCAAAGAAACATCCTGGTATGCACAATTCAAGAAATAACATAGAATGAGATCACTTAAGTTTTCCATCACCCTTTATGCATTTTAAGAAACACTCTATGGAGTATTTATGAACACAACTAGGCCCATTAAAAGCTGACCCTTTATGCAAACAATGCCATTTTCTAACAAAACTGCTAAATGCTATTACCAGGCCAACAATTAGTAAGCTGTAAATTGATGCAAGATGCAAATCATGGTGGATGACTTCAAGGAAACATTCAATAACAAGTAAGAACTGAAAAAGAATAGAACATGTATACCTTAGCAGGACTCTGGTTAAATAACAAGTCCCTCAAGAGTGATTTGTCGAGGTCGATTGCAGTCGGTTGGCTATTCTTGCAATCACCATATATAAAATTTTGAGCTTGCCTCATTAGGTCGTTTGGCTTGGTCTGCTTCAACGCATATAGAAAGAGACTAGTTACTATAAAGGCCACCCGTTCAACGCAAAGACACCAACCAAATGTACACAAACATAATCTCAACCACCAATGGAATAAAGAATGGGATTCCAGCTAAGATTCAAGAAGACATACAATTTGGGAGAACATATCAAGAAGACTCTGCCCACTGGTCAACATAGCCGCAGCGACGAAAACAGCTCTAGAGATCTTCGAGGAGAAAGCCTCCATTGCATATGATATACAAGCACCGCCCGAATCATGTCCAACCAATATCACCTTTATGTTCATGACAAAGAAAACATAATAAAAAATTTGGGTCAAAAAATGTATAATCATCCCTAAATGCTTATGGTTTTGACTTAAAGAAACATCCAACATGAATCCAGAATTAGAATTCACTGATGAAAAAAAACACTAATTCACCTTCTCCCCGTCGGCTAATTGCTCGAGAAAATCAGTAAGTGGCTTGACATACTGTGACAGAGTAGTAACACTATTTGTATCAGAAGAATGAATTCCAGAGCCACATAGATCAAGTGCAGTAACCCTAAACCCAGCAACTTCCAGAAGTGAAGTGGTTTTATACCAGCACCATGCCCCAAAACCCCCGCCGTGAACGAGCACGAAATGATTGGTCTCCACATCACCCATACAGAAATCCTGCCAATTAAGAGATTGAACAGACAATTAGGGATTCGATTGGGAATCTGCACTCGATTGAAAATGAATTCCCATACCAAAATTCAATGTAAGGAAATTTCTGATCAATCTGGAAATTAATGTGAGAAATTATCGGCGCGGATTGAATTCCAGACGAAATTGATTGAGAATATGTGAGGGAGGGAGATAGACGACCTCCGTACTGAGCGGTTGAGAGGGAGGACATAGATCAAGGGATCGAACGGTGGAGCTCAAGCTCCGAAGAAGCTGCTGCTGATTCCTCCTGGATCGCAAGAGCTGGCGCGAGGAAGCGAATCCGGAACGATCGGAGCTCGAGTCGTGGCCGCCGCCGCAACCATCGCCGCTGTTCTGCAACTTCTGTTGGAAGAGAATTGCCACCGCCGCAGCGGCGAGCTCGCTGTCCTGCAACGCGGCGTCCTTCCTCCTCGTCGACGGGTTCCTTCCTCCGCCCACTGATTGCGAGCGGCTGACGGCACGTCTTGGCCACCGCCGCTCCGCCTCGTGGCTCCGGGAGAAGCAATGCCCCATTATATTCTGTTTTGCGCTCCTTCACTCACATGCAGAGTGATCCAGGTACGCGTTGGGTTACTATTTATAGTTTTATACGTACTTGGACCGTTGACTTATTCTCTGAGGATATGACAAATTGGTTGACCGCGTACAAAATGAAGGAAATCATAATCATACTTTCCCTCCATAAGAAAATACTCTATGAATAAACTTTTTTCACATAATAATTTAATAAATACTCCGTATAAATTAAATAAATTATTATAACAGATTTATTCATGCAAGGGCAGCTCCATAAATTTGTATTTAAAGAATGATATGATACACCATTCATCCCAATGTAAATCTCTTGTTTTGGTTTTCGATATTTGATTGAAGTTATTTCTAATACTCTCTCACATCCGAAAAACATTTCCTGCTTTGACTTTTTTAATCAAACAGTGACACTCTTTAACCATAAATTATAAGAAAAATATATTTAATTATAATCTAAATCCAATGTAATTGGATTCATCTTAAGATATAGTCTTGGTATATCAAATTTTTATAGCATTCATTTATTTGGATTATATTTAATTTATGGTCAAAGAGTGTCGCTGTTTGACCTAAAAAAGTTAAAATATGAAAGATTTTTAGGAAGAGAGGGAGTACACTTTATTTGAGAATTGAAATGAAATTAAAAAATTTATATTAAAAACCACATCAAAATCTTTACGAAACAAGAAGTGACATGACTATATTATTTTATCAAATAAGTAAAGAAAATAAAAAAAAGTAAATAAAATATGATTTTTTAAATAGTAAACATGCAACTTATTTTTGGAGGAATCGCTATTCTTTGGTATCTTTTTAAATTTATGTAAGCCCTATGTTTGGCATACAACATTGAATAATATGCCATTTTTGTTATTTTGACCATGAATAGAGTTTGACTAGTTAAGTTTTGGTTTTGGTGGATAATTGTGTCTTTTTTATTCAAACTTTTACTCTTACTCTCTCAGTCTCAAAATATTTGCTACATACGTAAAACGAAGTGAAATTATAAATTTTTTCAATTTATATTATTTAAATATTAGTATATAAATAAAAAATAAAAGTAACTCAGGTATGTATATTTAAATATTACGTAAAAATTATAATTAATGAAACTGTACAAATAAATAAAAATTTTTGAAATTTTTAAATAGTAAATTATGATTTTTTTTGGGTGGAGAAAATAATATTTAAGTTTTGGGGCCAGTTTCATTGGGAAGGTGGGGAGGATGAGAAGGAATGAGAAAGGAAGTGAGAACTCAAAAGCTTTACTCCGTAATATTTAAATTTCTGTTTTAAAACCTTACACTAGTTTTCACTCTAAAGTTCATACTAAAGATATAGACTCCAAAGTTTAATAAAAATTAAAATTATATCCAAATTTAGACTCAAGACCTTGATCAGTTAAAACTAAGACATAGAATTCATAACATATATGATAGTGTTTGGTACATTATTATTTTGTACTAAACGTACACTAGTTTTTCAGTGGTTCAGTTAGGGCCAACTCAAAGGTGAGCCAGGGTGCCTTACCGGCTCAGTCACATTTTTTCGAGGGCCCAACATTTTTAGTTTTTGAATATATATTTTATATATTTTTAATAAACAATTTTAAAAGACAACTCTTTAAGATAGCTAAGCTATTATATTATGATATTTAATTGCATGTAATACTACAATTTTGATACATGTATTTCTATAATATTAATTGTTATTTTTAAAAAATTAATTTATATAATATAATTTGTCAAGACGAAGGCTTATTTTTTTTTATCTTGTCTAGGGCCATGAATCCTCGGGGCCGACTTTGGGTTCAGTGACTTAAAGAGCGGGGCAAGCCTTAGCAACCTACACACTATGAACACGCAAGAGAAAGAGTATGATCTGATTTCACTTATTTTCCTTGCAACACTAGTCTTATTGTGTTCTGCGATCGTTGTACCAAATTTTTAGATATTGACATACATGTGAAATTTATATACTTCCTTCGTCTCGCAATAGTTTTTTTACAATTGTTGGAAAAATAATATTAGTTACAAAAAAATAAATGAGAGTCCTTTTTTTGGAATAGAAAATATGAAATATTAGTGCAAGAAAAAGTATAAATGATTGCTCAACATATAACATACAAAAGCAAAATAGATAAATTAGAATAGAATTAACCATGCAAGACGTTGAAAAACAGAGAAAACAACACGATAATTACGGAGTATTATTTCATTAATTAATAATTGTTCATGGCTTAAATGAAGTTTTGACTTGTTCTTCCTGTAGTTATTAATCCAGGAAACATTTTCGGTTCATACATTAATGCTATTCCCCTAAAATTTCCGTAACTATATATATTTATATATATATATGTCTATATTCATCTCCACCTCCCAACTACTAGCAGCTCAGCTGTTCAAAACCGCCCTCAATGGAAACCCAATTTAGTATCAACAAAAAGATAGAACCAAATTTATGTTCTCTTCCCTCCCAACTTATGATCTATTTGGAAATAGCGTCAGCATTTTGAAAACGTAATACTAAACATTGTCCATATATAACTTTTTCAAAACGCTAACGCTAATTGAATAACATATTGCGGCATACATAGTATTAATCAGATAAGATAATATTATATATCCAAACTTATAACATAACACCTCAAATACAGACAAAGATGAATTTTTATATCTAAAATTAATTTTCTTACATATTTATTTAGGTGATCATTTAATTAATTAATTTCTTTAACGCTTTATATTTTCCAACATTTTTCAACCTTTTTCAATTTTTCTAATTTTTCTAACTTATTCTAGTTTCTTCCACTTTCTATTAGTTTCTTTCAAGAACCAACTTTAGAATTTCAACCAAAAGGAACAAAGTCGCTAGGGGTGAGCAAGTAATGAACCGATACCAAAAATTTCCGAAAAAGCCGAGAAAACCAAGGAAACCGAAAAAATACCGTTAAATTACCGAACCATATCGAACCAGAATTCGATTCGGTATTTGGAAACGGTACGAGGTAACTTCCTATACCGAAAATTCTGAACCGAATATATATATACTAATATATTACAAATATAATAATCATTTTATTTTTTCATTGAATAATAAGTTTATTTTTAAAACTTGGCTCAAATTTTATTACGTGTACATTGAACTTTTATTTGAGTTTTATTTTTTTGTATAAGAATTTAAAAATAGTAACACATATTTGAAATATCATTTTTTGTCATCCGTTCACTGTAGTTTGTGAGATATAAACTAAGTTTAATAATGTCTCGTTTGGTACATGAAATTCAAACTATGGAATTGGAATTGGGGACTTCAATTCCAATTTTGGTGTTTGGTAGCACAAAAATTATGTGGATTTGGAAATGATAGTGCAAAAAAGAATTGGAATGGGCAGAATTCAATTCTATGGAACTGAATCTCATGAAATTTAAATTCCAATTCAATTCCAAAACCACCAATTCCGTATACCAAACGGACCCTATGTATTTTATGGATTTAATTTTTCAGTTTTTCATTTTTATGTTTTTTGTTTAAATATACTTTCGATTTATAAAAAATAAATATTTTTGAGACATTTTAATGTTTAAATTAGGGGCGTATGTTTTCATCCTGATTTATCCCGAAATAAATACTTAATCATACTGAACTGAAATTTCAGGATCAGTATCGGTACGACGTAATTTCTCATACCGAACCAAAATATTTGGTACGGTATCGGTACGAGCTAAATATTGTACCATACTGTACCATGTTAACCCCTAAAAGCCGCAATGCTCAAAATTAGTCAAAGTCCTTTTTACACCATCATTTTGATAAGAGAATCTAATAGATGTTTTAAATGAACTTTAATTTCCAAACACTACATAAAGGATATTGATATATATATATATATATATATATATATATATATATATATATATATATAGGGGCCGGTTCAGGTGATAATGCACCTTGGTGAAAGAAATAAGATAATGCACCTTGGTGAAAGAAATAAGAATAACATCTAACCTTTTGATCGGATGCATCGTGCGGCTCAGATTGCATCTTGCACCCAGATTTTGAGATAGTGCATTTTTAAAGAATTTTGGTGCATTTCGACATGACGCATTTTCAAACCATTTTGGTGCGCCTAATTTTGATGCAATCCTGACCCTTAGATCTCACAATCTAAAGCACCAGATTTATTCTTATTTCTTTCATTAGATCGCATTCTCACTTGAACACACACACACACACACACACACACACACACATATATATATATATATGTATGTATGTGTGTGTGTATGTATATCTACCTGAATTTTAGCTAAATTCATACATTTTATGTTATAAGCCTTGTTTGAGAACAATATTTTTATTAGTGTTAGCATTTGGGTACAATTTTAGTCGTGTAAATTAATTTTAAAAACGCTACCACTAAAAGTTATCGTTATATAACATTTTCAAAATACTAACTAAAGAACTTGAGCCAAAACAACTTGGACCTACAGAAGAGACTAGAAGACGATATCATAGTTCTGAATGGCACGAGCCGCTCGGTGATGGCGACTGAAAGGTAAATCTGATTAAGCGAGAGCAAGTTTGTTTGAGTCTTTTTTGGTTTTTGAAGCGTGAAATGAGAGTAAAACATGCCATTTTGACAACGATGCTGGTGGATCCAATCTTCCCGCCTTGATTCCCTGGGAATCGGGAGCAAGTTCTGAGAGAGTTAATCGATATGAGATTTACGAAAAATTAAGATTCTTGAAGCGTGAGAGACTTAGAGGCCACAATCAGAATGAAATATTATTTAATCGTGGAAATGCCATGTCAACACACCTATCAGAATCGATACACACTAATTACCAGATCCACCCATCATTGCTGGCATAACCCTAAAAAAGATCTTTAAAAAGCGTGAGCCGTGAACAAAAAGATACGTAGGTTTGAGCGAATGAGTTTTAGGATCGAGAGGGTAGTAAATCCTCTCAGGCCATAAGGAAAACGGAGGACGCCAATCAACACCTTCGGGAAATAAGATGAACCGCCTCTATCTCGTGACTATCCCTCTCGAAAACAAAGATTTGAAGTGGTCTATAATTTATTGAGTATTTGGTATAACTCACGCATTCATGTACAAATCAGTGCAGACTGCAGACGAAGTAACATGAATATCTCAGGTCCTAACATCTCATCAAGCTTAGGATCCAATCTAGGTCGGAATCCAACTCCAACAAAATACTAATGTTAATTTCTAATGCTGATGTCAAACGAGGACTTACACCTAAATTCTTTTTTTATACTTTTAATGATAAACTTGTCAATTTAACATAAATGGAGTGAAGATCGTCAAAATGGAAATAGATATATCAACACAAATTAAAAGTTACGAAATTAACAAAATTGGATTTGTAAAGTTATATTTTCATTTTTTAAAAAATTATTTGTGACCATTTTTTTCCTTCTTTTTGTATCAGCTTGTAAAAATATTCGTGATTTTCTTTGCTGGGTAATTCCGAATCTCGTCTCCGCTTATTCCGCCTTAGATCGCAGGTCATCTTCTCCGGCCGGCCGACTCCGGCTTCGTCCCGTAGACAGCAGCACAACACTGCTCCTCTCCACAGGTATATATATTCGAACATCCACTTCTGATTTGGTTTCGTCTCCGCCAATAGTAAGGGATTCAACTTCAAAAAGGCTATTAGAAACCATCTGGATTCTGGAGTGCACTGAATTCGTAAAACTCACCAATCCATTACTGGTCAGCAAGTCAGCGCAGCAGGCAGCAGCATCAGACACAAAACCAGTGTGGCTCCTTCCGATCTTATTCTTAATTACTTTTTTAATTTGTGTTTTATTCAATTAATTAATATTAACAGTTACAATTTTTGACTCTAATAGTTACCATTATATTTTCAATTTGTGTATTATTCTTTCGATTTAGAAAAATAATGTTTTTTTTTTCTTTTAAAATGTTATTTATTGTTACGGAGAAAGAAGTTCAACCACAACGGTTTCCTGAAGAGGCTTTGATGAGTTATGGAGATGAATCTGAGGATGACGACGAAACTGTTGACTTGGCTAAATTTTAAAAACCAAAATTGAAGACTTTTTGATATGCCATGCATTAAGTGTGTGTGTGTGTGTGTGTGGGTGTGTGAATTCGCTTTTTTTGGTTCGCCATTTGACCGCCCGCCACGCCTCTTGCCACAAAAAAGGTCCCGTCGCCCGCCACTCGCCATTCATAACTATGATTTGACCTTAGTGTTGGTTGTTCTTTAGTATCTTCTGTATGATAAGGTGTATTTGTTATATTTGTGTTTACTAGCTATTGAACTCATACTGTTTTTTAGTTCAAAGTTAAAAGTGTAAAATCTAAACTACCATTCTTGTTGAAACTATGTGCACACATCATAAGCCATATTTTTGTAAATGTAACCATATATAACACAAACGTTGAAAAAAGAAGTCTATCCATGTAAAAAAGAAAAATCCTATTCACTTATATTGTTCTTACGGTTCATGTGATGTTTAGATCTCCTAAGGTGTCTTTTGTATTTACTTGTTGTTGAATTTTTTAACATTGATGTGTCTTGTCTGAAATTGTAACTTTGGGATTTAACTTGTTGAATCTTGATTTGTGGGTAGACTTGGTAGATAGTTATGTTATGTACTTATGTGCCACTATACTCTGTCCCATAAAAAAAGTTCCACATTGTTTTTTGTTTCTCCAAAAAAAGGACTAATAAGCATGTTTTGAGCTTTTGACCTATGCTAGATATGACTACTAATTGCTTTCCATACATCTTTTCGTGGAACCCAAGTTTCCTAGAGAAGTTGTTACCCTTATACGGAGTATTTAGTAAAGAGAAACTAGTCTGACTTGTGATTTTTGACATTATTGTGGACAGATGAGGTGTTGTTATTGGAATATACTCTTTTTTGTGTTCACGTGTATGATTGGAATGCTTGATGCTAGTGCCGGTGACATTGATCCATCATATAGGTAATATAATACTCCGTATCATTTAGCTCCATCCAGTTCGGTGTCCCCAAAGAAAATATGTGTGTTGTTGTTGTGGTGGGGTGAATGCTAACCATGACACAATTCGATTTCTTTGTCCTCTGTGGGACTCTTAACAAGGCAGTTGATATTCTCCCCACCATAATAGGGCTTGTTTGGGAGAATGCAAAAAGACTGGATGTGCTGCGGGAAGATGTTTTGCACAATGCCAATTATTTTCTGATGGTTCTGCCTTCAGTGGCGCCACCTGGTACATGCACAAAGGTCTCTATCAGAAATGGAAACTATTAGACTGCAAAAACGATTGCATGTATCACTGTATGACTGACAGAGAAAAAGAAAGAGCGTCACTTGGTCAAGGACCTGTCAAATATCATGGGAAATGGCCTTTCAAACGTCTCTTTGGGCTTCAGGTCATTTGGTTTGTAAGATTTGTATGCTTATTAGCTTATCACCATATTGGAGTGATATCCCCTTATCAATCCGAAGTTTGAAGCATCATCTCTTGAATGTATCAGGAGGCTGCCTCTGTTGTTCTTTCGCTGCTCAACCTCGCAATGCATTTCCATGGTTTGTTGTCCTTTTACATTCTTGTAAAAAAGTACAACGTGCTATCTAAAACAGACAGGAGATCATATTATGATTATACTGGCCTTTGGCTCATATATGGTCTGCTGTCTATGAATTCGTGGTTTTGGAGTGCTGTTTTCCACTGTAGGTAATCTCTTATCCATGATCTTGTCAGTGCAGGAATCCTAGAATTTAATTCATAATTTCTTTGTTCTTCCCGTTAAACCCTTTATACGGCCGTTATACATATGCCATATATTGCTAACCACTGCTTCATTGAATTTCTGGGTGACAGAGATGTTGATGTTACAGAAAAGTTAGACTACTCATGTGCAGTTGCCCTGCTTGGCTATTCTCTAATTCTGGCTATACTGAGAAGTTTCAACATCAGGCATGAGGCTTCCAGAGTGATGGTTTCAGCCCCGATTCTTGCTTTTGTAACAACCCACATACTTTACCTTAACAATTATAAAATGGACTACGGTAAGAGCATCTCCAACCTTGTTTACTATATTGGCTTGCCATTTTTATATTTTAACAAGTGAATAGTGATATAGCAAGTGATATTTTGTTCCATTCTCCAACCATGGCTTGCTAATCCATTCTACAACTCTTGACTTCCTATAATTTGGAGAGCTTGTTATATTTAGCAAGCCAAAGTCATTTCTTGACAAGCTTGCTAAAATTTAACACACCCGTTGGAAAAGAGAAAAATGGGTTGACTTGCTATATTATGGCTTTTAGCAAGCCAAAGTAGGATGGTTGGAGATGCTCATTCTTACTAAAATATATGCAGCTTGATGTGAAAAATGATTTTCGATGAAAATGCATGTCGCATTTCCAAAACAAGACGCCATTTTCCCACAAAACATTTATACTATCTGGTACCGAACGTACAAAAACGTTGGAAACAAAATCAGCCCAAGTTACTTTCAATCAATATTTTTGGGTAATGGACTCATCGTTATGTGCTCTCAGGGTGGAACATGGTGGTGTGTGTCGTGATCGGGGTAGCTCAACTGTTCATTTGGGCAATCTGGGCAGGAGTAAGCCATCATCCCTCTCGAGTGAAGGTGTGGCTTGTCGTGGTTGGTGGTGGCCTAGCAATGCTCCTAGAGATCTATGACTTCCCTCCGTATAAAGGGCTTGTGGATGCACATGCACTTTGGCATGCCACCACAGTCCCCCTCACTTACATATGGTGGAGTTTCATCAAGGATGACGCCAAATTCCTAACGTCTAGCCTACTCAAGAAGGCTAAATAGTCATAATCCTTCGCGGTCTGTGCTTCAAGGGTCCTGGCGTCCGTGACGGTATGTGTATTCATTGTATTTATGGGGCTATAAGGTTGAATATCATGGAATCAATGAATTATTATTAACTGAACTTGTTCATGGTTACAAAAAAAAGAGATGCATTTCATTCGTACGTCTATTGTGGTTTGTATTTACAGTATAGGTGTTTGATTTTATTTTTTATTTGATAGACTAGTTTGAACTTGACTTTGTTGGAACTACTACGTATTTATTGTTGTGAGGACAATTATTGGAGTTAAATACATTTTGGGTCTTTGTAAAATATGTGACTTTTGATTTGATGCCTAATCGTGTTGTTCAAATGTTTGACTGAAGTTGTTTTAATTCAATTTATTTGAAAATTGGCGTGGAATTAAGAATAAAATTTATATATATATAAATTATATTAAAAGTTCTGCCAAACAAGATGTCAACTATATTATTTTATCAAATGAGTAGCGATAATAGATAAATAACATGGTTAAAATTTGATCACGTGGATAGTAACCAAATAACTCAAATTTTTGGAATTGGTTGTACTACGACTATATTGTAACAAGTTTAAATAATTGATGTCTTGTTTGAGAAGAGTGTTTTTTATTAGCGTTAGCATTTTGGATAAAATTTTAATGGTGTAAATTAATTCAAATAATGCTAACGCTAAAGACTACCGTTGGATATCCTTTTCAAAATGCTAACGTCAATCTCTAACGCTGATGCCAAACGGTCTGAGTCTCATAAAGGAAGCGTAAAGAGAATAGAATTTGGGGAAAAAAGAAAGAGAATATAATTTCATATATTTACCTAGTTTTACTTTTATTCCTGTTGAAAACCATAAAATGCATTCTAATTTCAAACTTCCTTTTTGAAAACTTGGCCTAAAAAAGACGGGAATCTAAAACCGACTAAAATCATTCTCAACAAAAAAAAAAGTCGGACCCAGCGGCTAATGTAAAAAAAGCTACAAAAGAGTTTATTTTTTGTTTTTTTTTTGGAAAATGGTAGGGTTTATTTTCTGATTTTTTTGGAAAATATTATCCTTTTGTCCAACAATTTCTTTTTTGTTTTGACTTGACGCGGAGATTTAAAAAAATTAAAAAGTACTCTATAAAGACTTTCTTTATTTTGAACTTGATATGATTGAATAAAGTGAATAGTGTAGATAAAAACTAGTGGTATAAGAGAAAATTTTTATAATTTTGTTGCCAAAATAAGAAAGATGAAATAAATTTTTGAACGGCCCAAAGAGAAAAGTGAAAAAGAATTAATCCTAAATTTATCCCTTGACACTCACATCTTGTCCATATGATTTACGAGAAACGAAAGTCATTTAAGTTCAAATCTCAAGAACACATGTTAAAAAAATATACTACGTAACAATAAATTCATCATAAATTGAGCTTGTGTTATACAATTTGAGTAGAAAAACTTTGATCATAAACTCAAATTATTCGTTCTGTTAATTTTTCACAATCAAAATTTGAATAGGCTCACCTCTGGTACTAGCAGATGCCCTATGTTAAGCGTAGTTACCTTCAAGTGTAATTACCAAGAATTGAACTCAAGTTTTATTTCTTGACGCTACTTGACTTGCCAACTGCGTAATCCCCACCAAAGTGTTGGAGGACTTATGAGGAAAGACTTGATCAATAAATAGCCACCAGCCCACCACTACAAGCCCAAATCACTCACTTAATTAGTAAGGACATTGGTCAAGGTCAACAATATGAGTGTTAGAAGAGAAGATGGTGACGACAGCCAAACACGGAACAACGAAGGACGAGGCTGTGGAGTTGATCGAGTAGGAGCGGGTGTTGCCGCCGTTACGGTGGACGGCAGCAAGAAGAGGAATAATAACAAGCTTTTGATACTGGACGTTAATGGCGTCCTCATTGACATCGTTAGGACCGTTTCTGGCCGTCGTTACGGTGAGACTTCTAATTTTTAATTACCTTTTTATCCCTGTATGTATCTGCTTAATTAGCTATTCATAGTGGTCACAACTACAAAGTATTTACTCCGTACCTCTAAATATAAATTGCAAATTATAACCCACCATAGTTTTCAGAACCGGATCGGTGACCAAACCGGTCGAGGTACCGGTGATTAAAGCATTTTTTAAAAATTATATAAATAAATATTTAAATAAATAAGTGTCTAATTAATTTCGGGTTCAAATGCCCATGGTAGTATGCTTTTGAAAAAAAATCACAAAAAAAATGGTGCGGACGGTTCTTACCGGTTCAAATTAGTTTGAAGGTAATTGCTATCCAAAGGGTAGGACCGGACCGGTAGGACCACCGGTTCATGGTATGAACCGATCGGTCCGATCCGATTTTTTTAAAACTATGCTATCAATTCCCTTTTTTAAAACTATCAAGACAATTAAATTAAGTAGAACTGGGAATGAAGTTATGCACCTAAGAGTAGACCTAAGACCTAAATCCAAATCTTTTTGGAACAAAGAATCAACTTAAATAGAGGTGTGTTAGGTGTATCCAAGCTGGTGTACACCGGATTTCTCATAAACACACACAGACAATTACACCTAGGATGCAAATATTATAGAGTACTCCATAATACTAAGCTCTGGACCAACCTTGACCTATGTACGTATTATAAGACCTATTCCATACTTCTTTCGTCCCAAAATAAAATTTTTAGTTACAATTCGCATGTCAGTTTAACTATACTTTCTTTATGAATTGCATCAATCATTTACTAAATAAAATAACATTCTCACCACTTGTTTTGTACAACTCTTGATATAATTTTATAATATATAAATTTTATTTTTTTTTAAATCTACACTAGTTTTTACTTATATTGATTTGAAAATATTTTCAGTCAAATATCATAAATCGAATATGAACTTTACTTTGGGACAGAGGACTGAGAGGAGTATTTAATACACACTCTTCGTCCCAAAATTAAAGTCTATTGAGCAATGCTACGTTCACAAACAGGATACTCACAAACTTCACAAACCTATTATTTATGGTTTAAATTTTCATTTTAAAATTAGTTTAGAATTTTTTATTTTATTTATTGAAGTTCATAAATAATAAATTTGTGACAATTTTGTTTGTGAACCAAACATTTTCCAAGTCTATTTTGCCTTTTTTTTGCAAACGGAGTACATGTGCCAGCCCAACCCCAACGATTAAGCATGAGTTGCTTGTATTCGCTGTGCCGGCCCAGATATGGTTTCTTTATTTACTTGCATTGGGCTATAAAAAAAGTATACGAGCCCAATTTATGAAGCCCAAACTCAAACCTTGAAGCTCATCCTAATTCCTACATTCCTAGACCAACACTAAGAAAAAGTCAGGATTTTAAAATAAGCAGTGATTTTCGCATTGGACAATTTTGCCCTTCGCCTCTATTTATGAATAATAAATGGATATTTTTTCCCATCACTTTTTTTTCTTTTATAAATATTTAAGGGTAAACATGTTTTCTTAAATATAAATGAGGTGGATGTAGCGAAATGATGAGGGGTAGAGTTGGCAATAACTTTTCACATTTAGGATAAATTTTAAATTTTAGAGCAAATGTCCTAATAAGTATTTTTATGCTTATTAATAATTCGAAAAGATTGATATAAAACAATAAAAATGTGCAGGTTCGTTGATTTATGTGGGAAAAAAATCATATATTTCTTTTTTGGTGATAAAACTATATACCACCTCGTGTATGAGTATTTGTCCAATTTTGAGTCTTTGCAGTCAACTAATTTCAATATTTGATCTATAATTAAATAATATACATTATATATTAATTAGATAAAATTTTATTTTGAAAATATTTTATATAATAGATCTAATAAAGTTATTTTTGGATCAATATCTAATACTCCCTCCGACCCTAAATAAACTTTCACATTTTGAGGATTTAAGGGAGAGATATTTTGGTGTTGAATTTCCAAAAATATCCTTGATGTGATGTGTAAAAGTAAGATATGATAGGTAGATTATTAGTAAAAAGGTATGATGTGATAGGTAGGGTATGAAAAAGTAAGGGGTAAAAGGAGTTTTTTAAAGGAAAAGAGAAGTTTATTGGGGGACAAACAAAAAAAGGAAAGTAGAAGTTTATTTAGGAACGAAGGGAGTATAACTTTTGTTCAATTTGTGATTAAAGTTTGCCAATTTTGATAAAAAAAGTAAAAAATGGACAAATATTCAGCGAAGGAGAGCGTATTTCTTATGGGGGATTATATTTCAATTAAGAGGTGTGCTAGAAGTACACCAAGTTTGTACCCCGACTTGCACACCAAGTGTATCACAGACACATAGACAATAATTATTTGTGCATCTCGCATACAATTATTTTCTATGTATGTATATGATATACTCCCTTCGTCCTAAAATAAACTTCCTCTTTCGTTTTTTCTTTGTCCCTAAATAAACTTCTTTTTTCCCTTAAAAAACCCCTTTTACCCCTTACTTTTTCATATCCTACCAATCACATCATACTTTTTTACTAATAATCTACATATCATATCTTACTTTTATACATCACATCAAGGGTATTTTTGGAAAGTCAACACAAAAATAACTCTCCCTTAAATCCTCAAAAAGTAAAAAAAGGGAAGTTTATTTAGGGACGGATGAAGTACTTGTATGAAAATTGAGGTACAAACTTGGTGTATTCTTAGCTTTTTTACCCTTAATTAATTGCATTAATATGAAACTAATGCCCCAAAAGTTTATAATCGCATAGGATCCAATCTTTTGGGCCGGCCCATTTTATTAGCTTTGTGTGTTAGCTACTCCGTATTTCACTCGTTAGGATAAATGTTTGTCCAAGTTGTTTTGGAAAAATGTTAGCTAACCTATGTTTTTTTGTGTCAAATGTTAATCAAACATGTTTGTGACCAAAGAGATCTCCAAAAAAAATTAATCAAACATTTCTAATTGTTGTTAGGCTAATTATTTAGCTCAATCCCATTCCACAAAACAATTAGTCTAGGTTTTTTGTCCCATTGCAAAGATTCCTTATCTCAAATTTTCATGGTGCAATTAATATTAATAATATGCAGAAACTAAAAAGAGGCCATTCTGTGAGGATTTTTTGCAATTCTGCCTGGAGAATTTTGATGTTGGCATCTGGTCATCTGCACCAAAGTATGCATTATATAAAAAAACTCCATAAAAACTTGAAAAAAAATACTCGTAATTAATTAAGAATTGATTAATTGCATAGTATATGCATGTGTGCATGCAGGAAATATTTAGACAACACTGTTGATGATTTATTGGGAGATGAGAAGAAAAGGTTAATATTCTGCTGGGTACGTAATTATGTTCTAATTTAGTATTTCATCATTTGAAATTTGCACTAAATAGTACTCCGTACTAAAACACATGTTATTTTCTTAATGTAGTATTTAAACTTTTTTATTCTCGAAATAGTACTTGAATAATGTATAGTGATGGGAACAATGTTCAGTGATATCGGACATTTATTTTGAACAATGGCTAGGCGGTAGATATTTATATGAACAATAATGACTAGTAAACAATGATGACTAGTGCTACATCGGGAAATAAAAACATATGATACTACATTGAAAAAATCACTATGTTTTACTACTATTTAGGTAATTTTCCTTTCGTTATTCTATACATATTATAAAACCTAACCTAACTTCATAAGTAGTCTCTCAAATATAATCCATATTCACTAATCAATGTGGTTTTTTAGATACATTGAACAGTGAATGAATGTAGGCATATTTTACGCCCACATTCATTTAATTTTCAATGTTTCTAAAATGTCATAATGGTCAGTTAATATGGAAAGAAGAGAGGATACGACATTTTTCTCAGTACGATTAATTGTTTGACAATAAAAACTATTGCAGGATAAGAGTTATTGCACCAAGACAGGGTTTATGATTCCAGAAAATAAGTACAAGCAATTGGTTTGTAAAGAATTGAAGAAGGTATGGAGAAATGAATTCATAATCAATGGTGAACCTTGGTTGCTTAATGGATACTACAATGAATCAAACACATTGTTAGTTGATGATTCACCATACAAATCCTTGCTCAATCCTGTAAGTATACAAGTATGAATGATTCATTTTTTCTTTTGAAACAAACAGAGTATTAAATTTATACTCCCTCCGCTTCTAACAAATATTTCTACCTTCATTTTTTGTGCATTCTACAAAACAATTCTAATCCACATAAAAATATCTAAAATACCACATTTCTGCTTTATTGCAGATAGAAGTTGTTTTGGGAGATTTTATGATATTTTAGCTGAGATAGAAGTAGTTTTTAGAATGAGTAAAAAACTGAAGATAGGAGTTCGTATTTTAGAAGATGCAAATACTAAAGAAAAAAATGGTTTTTGATATTGTCCATAGGCTCACTCTGCAATCTTTCCTCGTTCCTATGACTCCACAATCATGAATGACAACTCATTAGGTAACCTAATTGCCTTCTAACTCAGACCTATATTACCTCTGCTCTTGAGTATTTGTTCATTTTGATTTTTTGCAGTCAAATTGATAGATTTTGACCACTAATTAAATAAAATTGATATGAATACAAAAATATTAGTATTAGATTTGTTTTATAAAGTATTTACAAAATATTGTTTTATCTAGTCCAACATATACATTATAAATTTTATTTATTTATTGGTCAAAGGTCAAAAATTATTGATTGCAAAAAGTCAAAATTAGATAAATGCTCAAAGACAGAGATAGTATCAAAGTTTTTCATAATTGTTTTTTGTATTGATCATCTCAGGTCCCGGAGGTGATCTTCGAGTTTATTTAGAAGGACTAGCGGTAGTGGATGAAGATGAAGATGTGAGGAAATATGTTGAGGATCACCCATTTGGGCAAAGAGCCATTGATGAAACATGCCCTAATTGGGAAATTTACTTGCAAATTATTGCATCCCTCACCACTTCTTCATGATAAACTCTCATTGAATTGGGTACTCTTGACTTTCTATTTTCCATGTTTGTATATGTTCCATTTTCATTTTGAATCTTAAGGGATATTGGCCTTCCAGTATGTTTGAATAAAGCAAAACGGTTCGTTAAATTGTCTGTGCTTCTTTCAATTACACGTAGATTTCATTTCGTATATAGAATTGATGAAATTGAAATTGAAATTCTATGAAATTAAATTTGATTGAATTGAATTCTCCAATTCAAATTGTTTTTTACACTAATAATTTTAAATCTACATATTTTTGTGTTTCCAAACACCAAAATTGAAATTGAAGTTTCTAATTCCAATTCTACGGCTTAAATTTTGTGTACCAAACAGAGCGATAAAGTAATTAGCCCAATATATGTTCAAAATAATGAGTCCACTTGAGGGAAGTATCCGAATCTCATGTAGGAAAGTTAAGAACAGATGGAATAATTAGTCAATGAGAATAAGTAAACTATAATAAAATAATTAACAAATTGATCCCATTCAATCCAAATAATGTCATGTAACTCAATTTAATATATACCCAAGTCCAATCAATGTTAAGTTATTATAACATGATAAGCACAGACAAAACAGATGCCAGCAATAACACACAAAATGCATACTTTAGGTTGTACAAGTACCCAAACTCCCAAATAAGTGTGAAGAAATTTTAAATTGTTTTTTTTAAATTTAATTTTTTAAAAAAGTTTCCAAATTCCAAATAATCCAATATGAGTTCCCACGAAATGTCCCCATCGGAATTATTAAACGCAGCATTATTACCCAACCCGACAAGTGTAACTTCAAAGTCCCTTCCCTGAGGATTAAATATTTAAAACCTGAATCTTAATAGCAAAAAAATAAAAAAAATGTTTAGAGATAAAAAAAGATGGATGTTTGGTGGGCAGGGGGGCTTAGAGGGGCCGCCACTATATAGTGCACCGTGTTTCTTTAGCGTTTCCGATAATTTTTTTAATAGCATGAATTCTTTTTTTGAAAAAAAATACTCCGTATTAAAAATGAACGTTGACATTAGTTAGATAACATTTTTCAAAATAGTAAAGATAAATGTTGAAATTGTTGTTAATCAGGCCCTAATTTATATTCGTACAGTATAGGGCCTTAATATAATACTCCGTATAATGTCGTGATGGGGAACATAAACTTAATTATATAATGGAGTATGAAGGATAAATAGATGATCAAAGAATAGATAGGGATTGGTTGGTGTTTGCCTATAGAATCTCAAGCATCCCCTCATGCATGTTTTTTAGGGTTCATTTCAATTTAGAAAGAGAAAGATAGAGATTGGTTAAGGATCTGTTTGGGTGGAAGGAAATATTATTTAGAAAATTATTTTTTGAGAGAAAGACTAAAATAAAATAGGAGTAAAGTAGAGAGAAAGAACCAAAACATGATATTCATGCTTTGTCTTTAAAATAAAACTTACAATGTAAATAATGTCAACATTTAAAAACAAAAAATGTAGTACAATGTCAATATACAATGTCACAATGCAAAGTCTTATTTTCAGAATAAAAATTATGTCACTCTTTTTTTGTGGACAAAGACTATATTTTACTCTTATTGTGGGTGACATCTTTCTTATTTTAAGATAAAACAATTTCCAAGAAATTTTATTTCTCTCCATAGTCAAAAAGGAAATATTTTGAGGACTCGAGGACTCAATAGAAAATGAGTTATCGAAAACATTAAGGATCCGTTTGGTTGGAAGGATTGGGAGGGGAAGGAATGGATAGAAGAGAATGGGAATTAAGAAGGGATGAGAAAGATTCCGTTCACCTTGTTTCGTTGGGAGGAAAAGGAAATGTTATATTTTCAATTTTTTATATCTTTTATCTTTTGTTTTTAAATTTTAATTTTTTAAAAATATTTTTTAGGTATTACTAGAATTTTTTTTAATTATTTTAGTTTTTAATTTTTTTATTTTTGCATTATTATAATTATTACTACGTATTATAGTTATTATTATTTTACTGATTATATATTTAATTTTTACTTATTTATTTTGCTATTATAATTTTTTATTATTATGAATTTTTACTCTATTAATATTTTATACTTATTTTCTACTCCCTCCGTCCCTAAATAAACTTCCATTTTTGACTTTTTGAGGATTTAAGGGAGGGATATTTTTGTGTTGACTTTCCAAAAATACCCTTGATAGGTAGGGTATGAAAAAATGTATGATGTGATAGGTAGATCATTAGTAAAAAGGTGTGATGTGATAGGTAGGATATGAAAAAATAAGGGATAAAAGGGGTTTTTTAAGGAAAAAGAAAAGTTTATTTGGGACAAAGAAAAACGAAAAGGAAAGTTTATTTAGGGACGGAGGAAGCATCTATTTATTTTTGATTTTTAATTTATTAATTTATTATATATTTTATTCTCCATATTACTTGATGGAGATATGGGCTTGCGTCCCCCCGTAGTGCCCATAAGGAATAAGCACGACCTCAGCGAAGATATGGGCTTGCACCCCCTAAGGCCCGTAAGGATGAGCTCGGCCATACAGTACGCTCGGCCTAGGCCCCCACGGCTTGACTGAGACGAGGTTGAGCCTGTCTTGGAATCTCGCGCGCGTCTCATCTTGACGACCATAAGCCTGCCCTAGGGCACCCCTCAGCATTTCAACCCTGGGCAAAGTCAACCCCTAGGGAACCACAATCGCCAATGACCAGATAGAGCAGGGGAGCGTCATTATTGGACGATGATTGGCGGCTTGTCGCACCTTTTCTTCGCACTGGTTAGATCTCCAACTCGAGGACAAGTTGCTTTTCGAGACGTAGAGAGTGTTACGAGATTATTATTATTATTATTATTATTATTATTATTATTATTCCCTATCTGATACGTATACTGTATCATGACACATCACATTATATCTGTCTCTCTCTCCTCATCCATTTGTTCTTGGAGCTTTGAGGTGCTCGAAATCCGATCCTTCCCTATCTGATACATATATTGTATCATGACACGTCACATATTCCAACAACATGATGACGAACATGATGCTATAGCTCAATCTAAAACAAAAAATGACTAGACAACTACAACATCTAAGACCTATTTTTTGTCAAAAATAATGCCAACAGTGGAACTAGAACTAACATCACGAGGGTTAGTCGATCTAAATTGTACTCTTTTGAGTAGCATTTTTTATAAAATTTAGGATGAGTATGAGTCACTGGATTATGTCATAAGACACTTAGAATCACATTAAAAGATTGGACTTGATCAGTAACTAGTTCAACTAACTCAAGTGTTTATAAACTCGTTATTTTCTTCTTCAATATAATTCTAGATGTGATAAATTCAACTATGGCAGCTAAATTAACACAGGGTAGGTAGTAAGGCAGGCATATATAGGATGGTAGGGTGTGTGTAGCAGCAACAACCCTTGAAGAAAAGAGACAACAACTAACCCTTGTGTAGCAGCAATAATAAAATACATTTCCTAAGTCCCAATGAGGACTAAGTACTTCAAATCTTATTAATTAATACGGTTTATGAGGTTGAATTATATATTATGACATATATATGCATTTGCAGGGCAGTTTAATTTGCAGAATAATGATGATGTTAACGTAGATTAAGCTTTTAAAGCATGCATGTGGTGGAAAGCCAAGACACTTAACTATATTATTGTACTTATAATAATAATTATAATATTAATAATAATTATAAAGCACCATCCAGCCAAGACAGCGACTAATATAAGCACTCAATATGCTTTTTTCATGCAAATCATGCTCCATCAACAACCAATGTGTTTTTGTTTTTTGTTTTTATATTATTTTCTCCAAAGACAACCTAAACCTTGACAAGATCCACTGGTGTGTTTGTTTACTACGTACCAATAATTCAAAGAGTGGTTACGAAAAGAGGAGTTTAATTAAATAGAGGTAGCCAGCTGTGAAAATGAGTCTCTATAGATCCAGGCAAGTCTACATGGCATATATACTTCCTCCCAAACAGATGTTTCCATTTTCACTTTTAGAAAATTTAAGTGAGAGATATTTTTACGTTGACTTTCTAAAAGTATCTTTGATGTGATGGATAAAAATAAGACGTGATGTGTAGATTGTTAGTAAAAAAAATATGATGTGATATGTATGTTAATAAGAAATAGTACGGGTATACGTGATTTTTTAATAGAAATGAAAATGATTTTGTGGGACAAGTAAAAAAAGAAACGAGAAGAAGTTTTCGGGATGGAGGGAGTATATTATCTCTGGCCCCAGCTACGTATAGGGCTAGTTGCATTAGTTGTGGTACCTTACTTAACCATCGTCGTCTCCCGGACAGCGTAGCTAAGATGGTTGAAATGTTGAGTGCCAAAGGGTATTGCGAGTTCTTGCACATACCCCAGAGAAACTTTACTATCCATTAACCATACTGAGATTTTAGTTTCATTTACCTACTCCTAACCTAATACCCAAATTGACATTAGGACCCTGGCTGTAAGAATTTACTTCTTTTTTTCACTTAACGGTCCAAACTATGAGTAGAGACTTGTTTGAGCCATTAAGATGGGGTGCAAGAATCTCAAACCCGTTGCCCTATTCCTAAAATATCTCAGTCTTGTCCTATAATGTTTTTAGATACTAGCTCTTCATTTGAATATATATTAAAGTTTATGTTAAAGAACCATCCCACATCGGAAAAGTGTGAGGAAATTAATCGGTATATAAGCTCTTAAGTTGAACTAACTAATCGATTGGATTTAATCTTTTAATGTGATTCAACCCAAGTGTCTTATTGCCCAATCCAGTTGTCCATACCCATCCTAAATTCTATCGGTTTATATGGAGGCATTCAAGTAATTTAAGTTTATTACTTATATATTGCGATTTTTTAATGTTTGAATTAGGACCTTTTGCACGACTCCAAATTATGTCTATCCCGAAACAAATGGGACAAAATAAGATAATGTCGAATCCCAAATTGTTCCGGCTCATTTATATAAATCGGGATTAAGATTGGGACAATTAAAAACTCGAATCATTCCGACGCGTGCCCACCCATTCGCATCATGGATGGACAAGGAGAGACTAAATTTTCCTGCATTGATGGCTAGCTCTTAATCTAGTCCTACGGCTGGAACCAGAACATAACAAATCTAAAAGGGATCTATTTTATAGGATGTTGTGTAAAAAAAAAAAACTTCTAATATAAGAACATAGGGGTACTAACAAGAGGTGGGAAACAATGTCCTTGTTCAAATTAAAAATAGAGAAACTATTTTCAAGAGACATATAACTCAATTATTTGTTGGGTACAAACAAAGCTCCCACATTGGATGATGAGAGAAAAATGAACCTAAATAAATATGTTCAACTCAGCCCACTAGTATGAGCTTTTTTGTGAAGTGTTCGACTCAAGAACATTTTTAGAAATTTAATACCAAAATACACTTTCTTTATTTTTCTTATAAATCAAAACCTTCATATGTTTAGGGATGAAGAGAGTATTTTTTTAACACATCTTCTTTTCAGTAGGAAATATTTTATGAGAGGGTGAGAGTAGATTACATAAAACAAAAAGGTTAGTTGTAAGTAGTGTGTACTGCATGCCATGTAGTGCAACAGTCCCACCTGCTTCTGCTGTTCGGAGTCACATTAATTTCACTAGTTAACACCACTTAGTTGTTCCTAGTTTATTTAATTTCTCTCAAACTATAACAATAGTACTCCCTCCGTCCTCCATAGATCCTCCCAATAGTCCTTTTTCTTTGTCCACAATAGATCTTCTCATTTTACTTTTTGTAGAAAATAATAAGAGGGAAAATATTCTGTATATTCAATTGTTCTGTTTAGTTACAAGGGATTTCTCCTTTATTTATAGGAGAGGATGATTTCAAAATAGACAAGGAATACAAATCCTACAAGGAAACAAATCATAATCAAACTAGGAAACAAATAAATCAAGATCAATCCTAATTAGAATGGGATTCGGTCATCAAAGGATTTGGACTTCTCAAGTTCGGATTTCTCGGAATTCGGACCTCTCGGAATTCGGATCTCTCGGAATTCGGATCTCTCGGAATCCGGATTCCTCGGAAGTCGGACTTCTCCGGATCCGGACTTCTCCGGATCCGGACTTCTCCGGATCCGGACTTCTCAGTTCCAATACCCCCCCTCAAGCTGGAGCATGCAGATTCTGGATGCCCAGCTTGGACAGTAAATGAGAAAACGGAGCGGAAGCCAAAGCCTTTGTAAAGAGATCTGCCGGTTGATCATTGGTGGAGATGTGGCGAGTACACAAAACACCTCGTTGGATTTCGTCACGTACAAAGTGGCAATCAATCTCAATGTGTTTTGTACGTTCATGGAAGACCGGATTAGCGGCAATATGAAGAGCAGCCTGATTATCACAAAACAACCGCATGGGCTGTTTGTGACGCACACCAAGGGAGAAGAGAAGGGATTTCAGCCATTTGAGTTCACAAACAGTAGTTGCCATGGCCCTGTATTCGGCTTCAGCCAAAGAACGGGAAACTACACTTTGTTTCTTTGTATGCCACGATACCGGGGAATCGCCAAGAGTGATAAAATATCCAGTAACAGAACGCCGAGTCAAGGGACACCCAGCCCAATCAGAGTCACAGAAAGCTTTAAGAGTAAGATCACTTTGTACTGGAAGAAACAAACCCTGCCCGGGACAGGCCTTGATGTACCGTAGAACGTGAGTCGC
>OOIL02004480.1:2344329-2376441 GCA_900332095.2 Cuscuta campestris | reverse complement strand
CCTACAGTTAGAACACAACAAGTGGGGCCTCAGCTTAAAGCAACCAACCTGAAGCCAGCCCTTTGTATCTTACATTGTACTGTAGTGAACTAAGCCTGAACCAACAGGATAGAGGGGGCTAGGCGCTAGCTACCAATCAACTGAATCAAGTATCAAGTAATGACCAGAAGTTCAACAGCATAAGAATGTCTTTTAGCAGAAAAAGGTCCCTATCTTTTTTATTGATTAAAGGACAACATAAATGAGTTACATGTATACAGTGTTAGAGACAATTATCTGCATTCTGCGGATGCAGCTGAAAACAGAAGTTCTAAAAAGGCAGAGGCAGACACATGATGACAGTAAAATGGTGGAAAAGCTATACTGAATTTACAATGAAAGCTATCAATTACAACAAATTCAAAAAACATGGAACCTACTGAAAACTGCAAGTATTTCTCGGGCACTTCTTTGTCAAAGTACTGGGGGAGTTAAAAATACAATTGCGCTTTTTTTTACCTTTACATGGCCATTACACAATGTTAGCCTCCTAGAATCCATCCATACATCCAAATGCAGCCGCTGCTAACAAGATGGAGGTTGAAGCTGCTTTAACCGTCTCACGACTTGCTTCATGGTGGGCCTGGTTGACAAAGATTCCACCGTGCACACGACTGCCAGATGTAGCACCTCCACCAAATCATCTCGTGGGCCTGAATCCCACAAACCAGCCGTGAAGAACTCCTTGGCTCTGCCTTGCCTTAAAAGCATGCAGGCCCAACCAACGATGTTGAAACCGTTTCCATAAGAAGAAAACGAGGGATCAAGAGCCTTCTTGTCTGAAATCAATTCAAGCAACACAACCCCATAACTGTACACATCAGCTTTGTCAGAGACACGACATGTCATCGCATACTCAGGGGCAACATATCCGAAAGTTCCTGCCACACCGGTAGTAGCGTGAGTCTCCGAAGTACCAAGAAGCCTTGCCAATCCAAAATCAGATAGATATGCATTGTAATCCTCATCTAAAAGGATATTGCTGGGCTTTACATCACGATGAAGCACACGGGGAACGCATTGATCGTGCAGGTAGGCAAGCGCCCGGGCTATGTCTAAGGCAATCTTGTGAAGTACTCTCCAGTCAACAGCCCTCGTTGACCTTTCCTGGATGAACTTTTCCAAATTGCCCCCTGGTAAATAATTGTATATAAGAAACATTTCTGTTTCGCTGGCATGATATCCTATCAACGTCACGAGATTAGGATGCCGAAGCCTACCCAAGGTTTTTATTTCTGCATCAAATTGTTGAAAACCTTGAAAGCGTCCCACTGACAATCGTTTTACGGCAACAAGAACCCCAGGAGAAATCTGAGCCTTGTATGTTGCTCCAAATCCACCATTACCAATGCAATTTCCTGCATTGAAATTCCCAGTGGCTTGTACAACATCCTCGAATGTCAAAGGAACCCCAATGTCTGTGAAGATTGTGACTTCCCTTCTGATAGATCCTGCAACTCTGGATTGTGGGTTCCACTTTCGGGTGTAAAAGAAGATGACAATGAGAGCAATTAGAACTGACAAGATGGCCGATGCAGATGTTATGGATGCAATCTCAATCGAATTGAACCCTCCACTGCCTTTCCTATGATTCAAATTTGTTGGAGGTGTTAAAGCATCTGGTGTATCCCTTGACGGAGAAGTATATGGAATTGATGGTGAAAAGATATGACAAGGTTGGAGATGAGGGTTCCCAAGAACACTGTTGCACTTTGTGAAATTACCATCAGGAGGTAATGGGCCAGACAAGTTATTAAATGACACATTGAATGCTCCTAGTGTGGTTGAATTGACAAAGCCAGGTGGAATCTCTCCTGACAACTTGTTGTTGTTCAGGAGCATGGTGACCAAGTTCCTTAAATTCACCAAAACTTTTGGAATCTCTCCGGTCAAAGAGTTTGAGGAAAGATCAAGCACTTCCAAGGAGTTCAACTGATCAAAACTTGTGGGGATGGATCCATTCAAATTATTTCCGGCTAAAGAGAGATATTTGAGATCCTTTATCTTCCCAAAGGTGCTGGGAATCTGACCTTGCAACATATTCCAGCTCAGATTGAGAGATACGAGAGAAACCAAACTCCCTATACTTGGAGGAAGGGACCCAGAAATCATATTCTTCGAGACATCAAAAAGCTTCAGAGACCTGCAACGAGAGCCAATATTTGTCGGGACCCAACCAGACAGCCTGTTGTTACTCATATTAACAATCAAACTTCCTATGTAATGGCACTGATTGATGATACTCTCAGGAAAAGGCCCCGTAATCCCATTACTACATGCAAGAAAGGCATAAGCAGATTTCTCTCCAAATAATGCTTGGGGTGCTATGGGCAATGAAGTCAACTGCCCCGTAAAGTTGTTACCACAAAAATTATGAACCACATCAGGACCAAAACCACCCCCAACCAACGTAGTACCAATTTCAAGCAGAGCTCTACGGGTAAAGAACGAGAGGTATGCATAAGATGCATCATAGAGTTTGAATGGGTCTCTGTTTACATCAGCGAGATGAGCACAAGTTCTGTTACTGAATACAGGAAGAGAACCCGAAAGAAAATTTTTGCTTACATCAAACACATTCATGCAAGGAACTGGAAGCTCTTCAACAAGCTCACCGGTCAGCCTGTTTAGGCTCAAGTCAAGGAAACGTAAATTCTTGCAGTTACTTAATAATCCTGTGATTTCACCCGTGTAGTAATTTTGACCCAAGTTGACCATCTCTAAGCTGTTGCATGCACTCCAGTTTCTGGGAAAGTTTCCATCCATCGTTGCCCTAGGAGCCCATATCATCTGCAAACTGGGAAGTCTGGTAATTTCATCAGGAACTGTGCCCTCATAAAAGTTGTATTCATCACCACTGAGTGCTGGTTTTGCACTTGAGGAATCACCCGCTGAATAAGAAGTGTTTAGAAGTGGATCCCACAAGTTAGACAATACAATAGCAGATAATTTGGTGCAATTTCCCAGCTCAGACGGTATGAACCCACTGAGGCTGTTCCTTGACACATCCAAGACTTGAAGCTGATTCAGCTGACCAATCTCTGCAGGAATACTCTCTTCCAACATGTTTGAAAAGAGCAGTATTGTCTTCAACTGTCTACAATTTCCCAAACTTCTTGGAATACCTTCTGTTAAGAAATTACCCGCCAGCTCCAAATACTCAAGGTTCCCACAGTTCTGCCCAATCTCATTTGGAATCGGCCCACTGAGCTGATTAAAAGATAAGTATATCCCCCTCAGATCTCTAAACTCACCAATGAACCCGGGAATAGTCCCATTTACCATATTCCCAGCCAAGTTTAAGACTTCCAATCCAGTACAATCTCCCAAAGAATTCGGAATTTCTCCCATTATCTTATTGAAACCCAGGTTGAGAACCCTCAGTTTCCTCAAGCCTTTAAGCTCTGAAGGGAGAGATCCGGTTATTGAATTTCCTTCCAGATCCAAAACTTCAAGATTCTCCATACCCCAAATCTCTTCTGGAATCTCGCCACTTAATTCGTTAAAAGGAAGTGACAAGACGCTAAGCTCATTGAGCTTAGCTATAGCAGAAGAGATTTTACCCACGAGTTTTGCATCACTACTCTGACATTCCCTTCTAATCCCAAACCCATAAAGTGGGGACTGAGAAACATTAGCACAAGGAGAAGAGCCGGAAATACCTCCGCCGCTGATGTTCAGAGCAACGACCCGGGAATCGGGAGCACAAGAAACTCCGGCCCACGTACAGTAATCGGAACCGTTCACCTTCCAGCTCGACAACAGTCCGTGCGGATCCGAAACGGAGGCCTTGAACTCCAAAAGAGCGGATTGATCCGAATCCAAGCCCAAAGCAACACTGTAGAGCGACCAAATGAGGAACAAGAGCTTCATAGATTTAAGAATATGGTGCCATTTGACCACGGAAGAGCGACGACCCATAACCGGAACCCTAACAAGGCGCGCAGAAGCAGGCCAATCCCGTCGCCTCCTGCCTCAAAATTGACCTGGAAGCTCGGGGGTTTTACTGGAGAACAAAAACCCTAACCCTAAAAGCTTGGATGCTTCTTCTTGTGAACGGGAAAGAGAGAAAAGTAAGGAGAAGGAAGAGAGATAGATAGGGGGGGAGAAAGACAAAGACAAAATAGACAGCAGAGTGAGGGTTCCTTCTTTGTGAAGCCGCGTTGCTCTTTGTATTTTTAAGGAATAATAATCCTTTTTTATTTTTAAAGCAAAAGCGGAATAGTACTTTTTTCCCTTCTTTTATCAATTTATCCTATCATTATTAATTCGGTAGTAAAATAAAGGTTTTAGGAACTTTTCTCAAAGGGAAGGGAGTAAGGAAGCACACCTTGTAAAATTTATAAAGAAATTCACACAAATTTGAATCTTAGTAGAGAGAGAGAGAGTTATTGAGTCTTTATGCATTATTAATATGTACAAAAATTACATTCTAATATATTTAATAGTACTAAAAAGTTTTGTTGTGCTATGGTAGCTCACATTATGCTTGATCCTAAGTTTTGTATGGTCATGTACACATGATAAATTTGTGACATGGAGATATTTATTATATGTATATATGTGTAAAGTTTCAGGTAAAAATACTTTATTTTTATTAACCATAGTAAATTTCATATGTTACTTATTAACCATAGTAAGTTTCAAGTAAAAATACTTTATGTATATTTTTGTATATGTTACTTAATTTTAAGATATTATATTCATGATTCATGATCATCAATATTTGAGAATTCTTTTATAACCATTCTTTTAAAAAATATATAAAAAGAGTGGAGTTCTGTTGATACTTCCCAACAGTAACACTAGTGGTGCCATTACATTTTTAGAGCATTTCCGATCTTCTAATCAGAAAATTGATAATTCCTACACCTTAATCCACCTTTTAAACCCCTCACTCTAGCCCCACCCCTAACCCTCCTCCCACCCCCACCTTATCCTCATTCCTATCCCCTCCCCCCCCCCCCACATTTGGAGGGGGCTGGGGTGGGACTATGATGATGGGTTTAGATGTGTGTTATGGGGTAAAGACCATCAATTTTCTGATTGGACGAAAGGAGGTGCTCCTAAAAGACGTAGTGACGCCGCTCGTGTCACCGTTGGCGAGTGTCAACGGAACCGTGTTCACATAAAAATACTCCATTTGTCTACCATATATCTTTTTAAGTTGATTTTTTATAATTTACCAAAAAAATTTAAAAAGTAGAAGTCTATTAAAACGTAGAAAAAAAAATACTAAAATAGTAGTTCTATGTTTTTATTTCCGAAATAAGAATTCGCACTGTAGTAATGTAGTTGTAATGTGGCACTACACATGTGCACATTACTATACTTTTTGGTAATGTTCATGTTTGATAATGTAAATGCATTTTAAGTCCTATTTTGAGAATAAACGTGAAAGTTTTATTTTGATATATTTTCAATATTTCACTAGTACTTTAGTCTTTTTTTCATTATAATCGTCTTTTGGAATTATTTTATTTACAAATTAGTACCTCAATAAAAATAAAAATTACATACTAAAACACCATGTCAAAAATTCTATAAAATAATAGTAACAGAAATATTTTATTTTATCAAATATTTAACAAAAATACAAAAATAAACAAAAATTATACTCCCTCCGTCTCTAAATATTTGCTACACTTGTATTCCCGAGATAAAATATCAAGTTTTTTAAATTCATTTTATTTACGTATTGGTATAGAAATACAAAATAAAATTTACATATAAAAATCTACATGAAAAGTTCTTTGAAATAAGAGGTGTCAAGAATATTTTATTTTATCAAATAACCAATGAAAAGTAGAAATAAACAAAAGTTCCCGCGACTGCTGAAAAAGCAAATGTTGTAAATATTTTGGGATGGAGGGAATAAAAAAAATATAGGAGATGCTAAGGGTACACCTTAGGTGTACCCCAAATGTACACCACTTGCCTCTACACCATTCATTTTATTTTCTTTTTATTTTTTATTTCTTTTTTGAATATTACTTGTCTTTTTTTGTGGTAATAGAGGGGGTGGGGATATTTGGGATACCCTATCACTTTCCAAAAAATATTAGGGGTGGGCAAAAAAACCGAACTAGCATGGTACCATACCGGACCGTAATGTTACCGAACCGTTTATAGTGTTTTCAAATGGGATTGATTTTTTTCATCACGAACCGAAACCGAACCGATAGCAAATGGGACGAGACCGTGATACAAATATTTAAAACAGATTATCACGGACCGAACCGTCCAACGCTATATACAGAGTACGTATCTCAAATAATTATGGAGTATTTGTCAACCTCATCTTACCGTGTATAGAGTATTTCGTATTTTATTATTCATTTTTAAACTCTCTCATTATTATTGTTGTTACTCCGTATTATATTTATCATTACTATTGGCATAATTTTGTTTATAGTTATTAGTATTCCGATATTATTTTTAAATTTTGGACTCGCTATCTTTTATTCTTTATGTTTATGATCCATTTAAATTTGAAATCAATACTTTTATTTAACATTCTTGTGATTATATTATACACATTTATACATTAAATTCAATACTCCGTATTATTTTAGTAATGTACGTTCAGTTTTTTGCACGGTTTGAGCATGGGTATGGTATTGTACCGTTCCGTTTCAAAACGGAATGGTACCGAATGGTATTAGAGTTCATCCTATACCGATACCGAACCGTTTAAATAATAGTGGTCCGTGATAGGTTGATGTATTAAAAAAGCGCCCACCCCTAACAAATACGGAGTATTGTAATTTTCGGGTGTGAGGGAGTAGTTCTTATACGCTTATTTCTTTTTCTTTCGCCTGCTGGGTTTTCATCAACAAATCTCACTCCCTTCTTCTTTTCTTCGACATCTCTTCATCTCCTCTTTATTCCTCTAATTCTGAGCGCGCAGCACAATTTCTTTACCCTCTTCAGAATCGGCTAGGGTTACAGGTATTTTTTTGTTCATCAACTTAGTTCTTCAAAATTAATTTATGTTGCCCCCTCAGAATCAACTTCTCTTCCCACATCTATGATTCATCATTTTTTTAGGATTACAATTCATCAACTTAAGTTTAAGAATCAGAGTGGTTTTTTAATCATTTTACGTCTCTAAGCTCTTGTAAGATTTGGAGTAGAATTTTTTTTGTTGATGATGAGGTCCGTCACCATGTGTTTGATAAAATGCTTGAGAAACAATTTTATCAAATATCATTTTCCTGATACTCAATTTCCAGAAATTAGACAAATGAAAATAGATGATATTCATATTTTTAGCCAACATCCGAAAATGAAAACGACTTCTGGAGAATGACTCATTTTCTAGAAGTCATTTTCTGTCTTTCCAAACAGACCCCTTAATGAAATTGGATGTAGCATACAATAAGGTGTTTAAAGTGTAATAATTAAAGTGGACAAATGATGTTATTTTAAATGCTAAAAATGTAATGTAAATATCTTTCTCAGACAAACAAAAATGACAATTGGAAACATTTATGGTGGATGGAAAGAGTAACATTTAAGTCAAATGGCTGAATATGAAATAATCCTCAAATACCGTGGACTATGAACGTAATATCTTATAATTAGAGGTCATTAATGAAAAAAATCCTTCATCATGAGAGAACATTTAAGCAATTTACTATAAATTCAATTAGAATACAATGATAATAGGTTGAGAAAAAGATGTAGTAAATTCTCGACCTAATGACGCAGAATGAATAGTCCATTAGAATAGGCCATTAAGCCACTGCACGTCATTAAAATACAAGAAAAATAAAATTAGTACGGAGTATTTGTTAATAATTTCTCAACCTAATAACGTAGTAAGGCAATGCTTCCGTATCTCTTGAGACTTGATTAACAATCATTCTTATTTTAATGACTTTAATTAAATAAAATGTGTTTTGAGAAGAATTATTTGAAAAGATCATTCAAGCAACTTTAGCTTTAGACTTGTCAAATTTAGTTTATGCTGTTGTAAAATAATGAACCCACAAATTCAAATTGAAAAAGTTGTTTGCAAAGGCCAAATAGGCATAAGCTGGTGTGGCGTTAGGGGAGGAGAATGTATAGTGTACACGTAGCGGTACGTAAAGTTGGGTACATTCGGCGAATATTCATTTTAAATTAATAAAATATTCATTTTGAATCAACAAAATAGTGTATATTATAAAACAAACGTAATTTTAATTCTAAAATAATGTAGTATTATCAAATATGTGGTGTTTCTCTGTGCTAGTGCATATTGACTTATTGTTTATAAGCTGCTTATAAGTTAAAATCCTTTCATGTAGATGAAATGACTTAAATGATATATATATAAGTCATTTGGGAATATTCATAATGAGTGAGGGAAAGTTTTGTAAGTATTCTGGTCAAAACAAAAACAAAAAAAAGGCTTAAAAATAAGTAAGTGAGACCTACTTACTTTCTCATACAGTCATACCTATAAGTCAGTTTATAAACACACACAAACACATCATATGCTCACTTATAAGTTAAAAAAACTTATTTACATTATAGGTTTGAGTGTTTGACACCATATAATTTGCCTTGGGCGAGATATCAACCAGAGATACGAGAACTTGGGGAGACGAAATAGATCGGACTATCTTCTCCAGTTCTCCTCCTGAAATTGCGAAGTAGAAGCAGTAGAAACCAAACCTTAGAGGGAACAAGGCAGTGCAGCAGATCCTTAGCTGAAACTAGGGTTTTTCAAGGGTAATCTCTAGGAGCTTCTTGCAATCTGCCTTTTTTTTCTTCTTCTTCTTTTCTTTTTGTAATTTCTAGTCGATTCCCTTGTAGTATCTTGTATTAGATCTCAGATAAATCACTATTGATTACAATTGAAATCTTAATTTTTTGAAAATGATCCACATTGTGATAGAATGTGTATGCTTGTGTTTCCAGTAACATGAGTGAGTGAGTTATAACTTGGTCTGGCTGATGAGATTGTGCGGCTTAAAGGTGGTCATTAAAACCTAAATTTTTTCCTTTCACGGTTTTTCAAAAAATCTGTGTTGATAATTCAAATCAGTTTGGTACATGAAATTCAAATTACGGAATTGGAATTGGGGATAATAATTCCAATTCTGCTGTTTGGTAGCACAAAAATATGTGGATTTGGCATTGGTTAGAATTGGAGAATTAAATTCCATCCAAATCAATTCTATAGAATTTCAATTTCCAATTCAATTCCAATTCTGTCAATTTTGTGTACCAAACGGACCCTCAGTGTTTGAAAATTGCTAGGGTTCTAAATTGGATTGCCATGAACATCGGCAATTAGTCAAACAAAACCCTGTTAAATTGAATAAAAAAAATTAAGCTTGGGTTGCCCAAATTTTTGACCCCAACTCTCACACTTCCCTTCTCACAAACATTCACATACGCAGAACAATTTCATTGTCTGTCCTGTGAGAAGGTGGTGTGAGAGTTGGGTTCAAAATTGGGGTACCCCTAGCTCCTAGAGTGATTCTTCAAAAGAACTCCTATCTGACCTGCTCTTTTTCTTAGCTGTTTTCAAATTCACTCGCCTCAACTAGATTTCTAAACAAAAACATATTTAGTCTACCTGATTCGGCTTTTCTCAAGTTCCACATGTGAATCCAATATCATGAAGCCCTAGTGTTTTGTCGGGTCGAATCTTATATTAACCTTGTCGTTTCATTCTTTCATTCTCAGCATCTTACATTAACTCCGTAGGTAAACAGCGGCAGCGAAGGAAAGGCATGAGTGCTGGGAGGTTGAAGAACTTGCTGGCATCGGTAGCCATTGAAGGGGTAGCGGAGGCAAGGGCGAGCATATTTGGCCATGTGCTTAACCCCACTGGTGAGAGATCCAGCCATAAAATTCTGCGCAAGAAACTGATTGGAGACAAGGTTTCGCAGTGGTACCCACATGACATCAGAAAGGATGATCCTCTCATCATGGCTCGAGAAGAACAAGAGCGTTTAAGCAAGCTTGAAATGTTGAAGCGCCGTGGGAAGGGACCACCTAAGAAGGGCCAGGGAAAACAGGCCAAGAAGCGGAACAAATAGGCAATGTCTCCCAATGGATTCTCACAGTTGCCTTCAGAGGTAGCCTCAAGCATTAATGGTTCTCTTTGTTAGCTAACTTTCCTTTTCTATTATCTGCTTCATCTTTGTGAACTTTCAACATGCATCTTGAGTGGCCTTGAAATGGATTTTGTCAGTCCTAGTAAGTGTTTTTTGTTCTTAAATTATGTCCTTGTAAGATTCTGTTGTTGATACTTGATAAAATATGCATTTAGAAAGAACATTTATAGTCTCTTTTAATTTCAAGGAGAAAACACTTTTAGAACTGAGGTAAGTGTGACTAAAAGTCTATCTCCTACTTTTAATTGTGTCATTAGAATAACTGCTTCATTAGATTTAGTTGTGCCACACTTGAAACCCCTACCCATGTCCATTACTTATACCACTTTGAAAAGACTGTTGAAACTTAATTTAGAGTTCTTTAAGAGTCCCCAAAGAACAATGGAGCCTTATAAGGGGTACCTTAAAAGGCAATTAGGCTTAGGACTTTTCCATTTTCATTTTTAGATAAGGCAAAGTCTAGCTTTACTACATTCCTCTTGAATTGGATCCTTTTCCTTCTAACAAGCCTATTATAAGGCCTTTTTGGATGAGATATAGAGTTGTTCACTTTGGTTAGGTATATTTTTTTTATCTTCCATACTCTCTTGGATAGTACGCTTCTATTTTACCTTGGAATTTAATAAATATTTGGCACTTTTTATGCAAAAAATAGGGCGAAGATGTTTAGAATAGTCGAGAACTTCTTTTACTAAAGATTCTGAAAGGGAGAGATTGTTATTTCCATCCAAATTTGCTTTTATAACACTGGGTGGCACTATTTTTTTGACAAACAAATAGTTTGTCTTTTGCTATTAGATTGTTTTGTTAGTTTTTTTGAGAGAGAGATAGTAACATCATGAAAGTCATCAGAAAGGACATAACATGAAATAAAGGAAAAATTTGGAAGAATGTGTGAAATACATTTTTTATATATCTATTAACCAAACACTAATGACTAATTATACATTTTAAAATTTTCACTTTTTTTATTCTTTGTGAAATCAAAGTATGAATTCAATTTTGAGAATATAAAATATGCAGCATAATAAATACCAACCAACAAAATGCCACCTTGCAAAGAAAACAAAAAAAACCCCACAACTTCAATTTACTGACAATTACGTTGAACTCTTTTTGAAGTATTCTGAGTGGAGTGATTCAATATAATGATTTTGTTCTAAAACATACTCACATGTACCATTCACGGGATAAAACTAGTTCTTTGATACTATATTCGACCAAATAGCATAGTCGTTTCACTCTTTATTTTGTAACTTTTTATGCAGTTTCTAAATACAAAGCCCTTAGCTTTTATTTCTAGCTGTTTCAGCACTAACTTTTGAACAAATTGAATAAAAAATGTAACTTGTCTCAATGGTAAATTACAATTAATTTTCTTTTAAAGACCTAATTTCTAGCGGTGGGGTTCCCATGACATTGGAATCTCATGTCATGGGATGACCTGGAGGTGCTCCGGTGCCCCGTTCGTAAAATTGACGGTTCCTACCCCCAAGTAAACCCCCCCACCTTGCCCCGACTCGAACACACCCCCCCACCCCCTTCAATTGCACCCCACAAGTTGATTTTGACTTTGGAGTCAAATTTTGACTCCAAAGTCAAAATCAACTTGTGGGTGGGTGGTGTGTTCGGGCCGGGGCGAGGTAAGAGGGAGTTAGGGAAGGTATGAACCGTTAATTTACGAACGGGACACTGGAGCGCCCCTGGGTCATCTCATGACATTGCCGGGCAATGTCATGAGAACCGTCCCCAATTTCTAGACACGTGTTACAACTTTGGGTGCTGTACTTGTGATTGCAGCTTTCATGAATAGGTTATGACTTAGGATGCAATACAATAGGGAAATAATTAAGTGAGCACAACAAATATATGCTCCCCATTTTAGAAAGCCGTGGTGAGAGACCCCACACTTGGTTCCATGTCTTTGGTTCCCCTTTGCTCCAATGTAAAGAAGGCATGCTCCTGCCCCCCACAGGACCCTGCATAATACATGCCCATATTTAAAAGAAGATTAAATAATATAATGAGATTATTTTTTTAATTAAAAGAAATTATTGTTATATAAGGGTAATTAAACTTTTCTAGAACTTCTGGTTATAAATCTGAGTTTTTGATTGAATTTGTTTCTTGACTTAAGAAAAAAAATCTTGTTGACTTTAGAGATCACGAATTGAGATATCTCATATCACCGCCATGCCACCCGAATTGTTATAAAAGAACCATAGTTTTTGTTGTAATGCCTTGAATCTGATCTGTTACGGCAAAGAGTACGGGTGCTACTAATTATCTGTCAATTCTGTATACAATGTTGATGTATTGAGCTATTAATTATCTATCAATTCTGTATTTTGGGCCCAAGCTTGTTTGGGTATAGCCTAGCAATATATATATGAAGGGAATTTACGTAAATAGCATTAAAACATAATGATTTTCCCTAAATAGCATCACATGTGTTTTTTTCCAATGTAGCACTTTTAGTCATTATCCATTAATCATTATTCAAGTAAATGTTTGTCATCACTGGACATTATGGACATTATTAAGTGTTATTTAGAGAATAAAACAGTTAGTTTAAGTGCTATTTAGGGAAATGACTTAAGTTTTAGTGTTATTTAGTGTTAATATTTCTATATATAGGTGCTACCACAAACCCTAAGTTGTATTATGTTCTTGACTCTCCATAATAAAATTGTTCCCCCTCTTCCCGTGGATGTAGCCAATACATTATTGGTGAACCACGTAAATCTGTTGTCGTGTTTTTCAAGTTCATATCGTTATTCTTGAAATCCGTATAACAGTCTTAAATGCCCACTTCGTGTTTTTAAAAAAATGGAGCAATTTTGCTTTACAGCCGCCATATATTGGCTAAAAGAGTACGTTTTGCTTCCGTGATCCTAAGATCCACAAGTGAAACGCGGATCTTCTCACATTATTCATGGGCCGACATGAAAATCTTATATTTTGTTTAAAAAAAGAGCTCAATTCATCCATGGAAAGAAATGATCGATCGACTTTGGGCTAAAAAAACGTACCATACCGCGAGAAGAACACACAATGCCATTTGAGAGAAGCAGCTCATGATCATAGATCTGCAACACACATATAAATCTCCGGCGGTATGGGTTGCCAAATGAGCCACCGCAAAGCATATCAACGCTGCATATCCTAACACTAAGGCCTCCTTGGATCCCCCTTTCTCACACTCAATAAAAAGTACCTTCACATGCTTCACCTATACGTGTATAATATTATCATTTTTTATTAGCTTAGGTTCACCTGTATGTGTGTGTATATATATATATAACAGGTGTTTAATTTCTCTGTGATTATAAGCTGGTTAAAACTGCTTATAAGCAATTTTTAATTTGTAAGTTATCTGTTTTTCTGTGCTTATAACCTGACTTATAAGCTGCTTATACGTCAAAAAGCAATAGGTAGATCTTACCTACTTATTTTTAAGTTAATTTTTTTCATTTCTTCGTTTTGACCGGATTATTTACAAAACTGTTTTCGTCATCTTTTGTGAAGATTCCCAAATGAGTTATCCCTCATTTAAATGATTTTACTTTGACAAAAGAATTTTAAACTTATAAGCAACTTATAAGTTAAAAACTACTACCTCCGTCCCACTGTCTTTGTCCACATTTGACTTTTGGAACTGTTCATCTAAGCACTTTGACTCATCAAATTCTCTCAATGTGTAAGCTTAAAAATAGTCATGTGTGATCTTGTTTGATTCGTCTTAACATATAGATTATTAATATATAATTTCTATAATTTTTTAATATACAAATTACAAGATAAAATGGATTAAAGAAGTGCATTGGATGGTGTACCAAAAGGTAAGTGAGACAGTGGGACGGAGGGAGTAGTACTTATCAGCAATAAGTCAATAAACACCGGCACAGAGAACCACCATCATAGTTTGTGTGCGTGCTTGTGTGGATTTGTATTTCACATAAAAATGTACTGAAATGTCAGTGTCTTAACACGAAAAAAATAAGAAAGTGTAAAATCGAGTGGTTGAAATATATTTAGAAAAATTGAAACACAATGAAAATTGAAGAAGAATTTTACCTTATCTTGAGCCAATTCTGCCTGATACCCAAGTAATGCAGCTATGCCATCCATTACTATCAGAATCACAATGGACAAACCAATTCGAAAACTAGAACATTTCATTTTTTTGAAAAAAAAAATGCTATTGGGAAGTATATTTGGAATTATTGTTTTTATGAGGGAATATTTGGAATTAAAATAAATGAATAATAATCAAGAATTGATTGATTCAAGCCCAGATTTAATCATAATGTATGTCTATTTATATATTAGACGAATGAGAATATATAGATGGCGTGCTACATATTTTACTTCGGTTTTAAGGAAATAATATGACGGCCCGGCCCAACCCACAAGGCAATACTTTTTTTAGATTTATTTATGATCAATTTGGAATCTATTACAAGCTAACTCGCTCTGTTCTAAAATTAACTTTTCAGCTTGATCTCTACTATTAAATTTTTTAGACTTTGACCATAAATTACAGAAAAAATATATTAATTTTTTATATTAATTTTTTTATCAATAGATTTATTTTGAGATATATATTATTGGAGAGTGTGAACAGTCAAATGATAAATTAATTTTAGGACAGGTTTTTATGATTAATAACTCTTCTGCTATGTAATACGGAGTATATGTTCGATGACTAATAACTCTGTTGTTATGTACTACTTCCGTTCCACAAAACTTTACTGATTTTGACTTTTAAAGAATTTAAAGGAGTGTATTTTGATATCGAATTTCCAAAAAAGACCTTATATATGATGAATAGATCAATAATAAAAAAAGTATGATGTAATAGGTATGTTAAGAATTAGTATGAGTAAAAGTGACTTTTTAATAATAAAAAATTGGGACAGATGAAAAACCAAAAGAGAAAAAAATTTTGTGAGAGGTAGGATGTATTATTTGTTCATATATATATATATATATTTTCTCAATCTAATAAAGCTTAGACCAAATTTTATGACCACATTCTCATTAAAACTTCCATATATTTGCATGTCGGCCCCTTCCCTCATTTTCTATCATCGTTCAAAGTACAAACTGTAAATTTAAAAATAAAATAATGAGCAATGCTAAGCGTACACTAAAGGTGTACTCCATTTGTCCCCCACTCAATTTGACTTTATTTTTTATTATTTAATTTATTTTTAATTTCTTGTCTTTTTTGTGGTGATGGGGGGGGGTGAGGGACAAATGGGGTACACCAAATGGTGTACCCCTAGCAAGGCTAGCATTTTTCTAAAATAATACTATACCTTAGGCAATGGCAAAGAATTGGTTGGGTAGGGGGTAAATGCGTAATTGTGTAAAGCAGCAGCAAATTCATACCATTCTCTATATTTACACCACAAAGGCGAGCGCGCGCGGCGCCCCTAGGAATGCCTTAAAAGGGTGAATGCTCCTTTCTAAATATTTTAGAGTTTGTTTGGTAGAGGTGAGCAAGTATGAAAATTTTTATGAGAAAAATGCACCGTTTACCCTCAAATTCTTTGAAAATTGCACGATTTACCCCTGAACATTAAAAAGTGCACCAAATACTCTTGAATTCTTTAGTAATTGCACGCTTTATCCCTGAACAATAAAAATTGCACCAAATATCTCTAAACTCTTCGAAAATTGTACTGTTTACTTCTAAACATTTAAATAAAGACGATACTTTTGGGGAAAGGTACTTTGGAAAAATCACATGGGTCAGATGAGTCATATTCGCAATTGTTGTGCGTGGAAGCATCGCACTCCCTATCTAATAGTTTAGGACCCACGATGCAACGGTTTAATTTGTTCAAAAGTATTTGGTGCATTTTTTAGTATGCACTTTGTGCAGGGGTAAATCGTGCAATTTTCAAGAAGTTTGAGAGTAAACGGTGCAATTTTTATAGTTCAGGGGTAAAACTTGCAATTTCTAAAGAGTACGGGGGTAAACAATGCACTTTACTCAAATTTTTATCGATACGAACTAAATACCGTATGATACCGGCGTATCATGTTCATCCATAGTTTTGGATAATCCTATAAAGATATTCTCTGCATAAATATTATACAAAATAATTTGAAATGTTAATCCATATCATAGTAATGTTCATGAAATAACTTCAAATGTTGTGGACCTAAGATTCACACAATTTAAGATGAAAAGAATCAACCAAAATAAGAGTAAAATATTGTGTTTATCTCCTAAATAAGAATCTTCTTATTTGACTTTTCATGGTATTAATTTAGTATTTTGACCATTAATTATATCGATACATGTAGTTATACATACATACATACATACATATATATATATACACACACACACACACACACATAAAGTTAATATTTCAAAATTAAATTACGTTTCAAAAGAAAACTATAGATCTTACATCTATATCATATTTTTTCACAAATAGAAGTGAAAATTTACAAACTATGATAAAAAAAAGTTAAAAGAGAATATCAAATTTGGGTGAAGAAAATAATATTTTACTTTGTCTTTTTGTACTACTCCATTCGATCCTAAAAAATTTTATTGAGATTATAGTTCTTGTACTTTTTCCGTCCCACATCTTTCTTCCGATAGCACTACTCTGACTCCACAGGAACTTTTATTTATTTGCATCTCTCATGACCTATATGATAAAATAATATATTTTTGTCACCACGTGTTTTGTTGAACTTTTGATGTAACTTTTAAATGTATAAGTTTTATTTTTCATTTCTATATTAGTACTCCGTATTTAAATAAAATAGATTGAAAAAACTTAAGGTTTTTCTTCGTTTTACGCAACAGGAAGAAAAATATGAGATGGAAGGAATATTTTTTTTTCAGATTAACATTTTCTTTTTCAAAAAAAGAAAAAAAGACTTCAAATATGAAAATGTCCACTTTGTTATTTTAAAAGTTCAAAAACTAAACAAAACAAAAAAGCATTCCGACTTTTCCTTTAACTCATGTGAGGGACCTGAAAAATCAACGCTTTCTCGCGTCATCTAGTTGTGAAATGATCAAATTACCCCCCATTCAGATCCTCATCCGGCGAAACAGCGAGGGCAATCCCGTCTTTCCAGACCCAAGTCAACTTTCCAAGCAAAAAACAGCCCGCTGCTCAACGACGAAATGCACACATCAATCATCATCACTTCCAAGCTTCCATGAATGATTGATCGCAATAGTGAGGAGGAATTCATCGCGTTTCAGCCTTTCTGCAATCACAAATTCTTCAGGAATGATTATTTCGATGCTCTTAGATTTCATAAATTGATGTATGATCTCGCTCGCTTCACTATATCGCTGTTTCAATTTTTTGTTTTCGGTGACGAATTTTGAATTTTATGATCTACTGATGTGTGTGTGTTGATTGATATTGGTTGGATCATATCTGTGTTTGTTGCTCAAGGCTCGTGGAAATCTGGAGTTGATGATTTCCTAAGTTGTTGATTCGGTAGCAGTGCGGCGGCGAGATGGCTGCAATCGTTTTGCCGAACGGATTACTTCCTGCAACTGTTCCGTGTTGTTCTAGCGACTTTCCGAGCTCGAGTGATGGCCGTGTTTCGTGTTTTCGTTTCAAGTGGCATCATGTGACTCGCAATCGATTTTCGATTCAGGAAAGGTCAGAAGCTTTGATTGCTTAGATAAGGTTTTGCAAGTGTTAGAAATTAGAAATGGCTAATCTAAGCTGGATGCCGTTGATTATATAGCTTTCTGGTCATTTGTGCAGAAGGCGGTTTAGTCTGAATCAATGGAGCAGCAACCCAAGGCTTGTTGTTTCCAGGAAAATGGTGTGCATATTCCCCCTTTTTTCCAATTTAGATGTAGAACCCTTTTTTTAATGTTGTAAAAACATTTAGTTGCTTCGCTAGGAAACCAAGCAGGCCGCATGCCCGGTCTAATATCTACTCTTGATTGATTTAATAATAGGGTTTAGTTCAGATTTAAGTGGGATTGAAGGGGTGGGGAGAGGACTTGAACATGAAGAAAACATGGTTGTCCAAGAACCTAGTGCTCGGAAAGGATTAATTAGGACTAGAGGCCTGTTTGGGAATAGCATCGTCAAAGTTTAGAGTTAGAGTTTAGAGTTTAGCTATTTGAATCAGAGTTAATGGTTAGTTGTTTGATTTTTTATTGTTTGGCAGTTAAACAATTAAAAAAGCTAATGCATTGTAAATTACTAAAATACGCACTTGAACATGTACTAGGTGTCTTGTTGGTACAATTTCATTTAGAGAGTTCTAATTGTGTCATTCTATTGGTTTCTGATTACAGGGTGATTCTAGTGAAAGTTTCATTAATATTCTTGATGAAAGTGATAGTAATCCATCAGTTATTGATGAAAATGAACTGTTGGAAACTAGGAAAGCTTTGGCAGAGGCTCAGGCCAGACAAGAAGCTGCCGAGAAGGAGAGGGACCATTTGCTTGAAGAGTTGGCTAGATCTGAGGCCAAACAAAGAGATTATGTGAATGCGCTAATGCATGATAAGGAAATGACTATTGCAGAACTTGATTCGGCAAAAGCCATGTTTAATCAGAAGCTAGAAAAGTCTGTAGATGAGAAATTCAGTTTGGAGTCTAAGTTGGTGCTTGCAAAGCAAGATGCCATTGAGCTTGCGGTGCAGGTTGAGAAGTTGGCAGAGATTGCTTTCCAGCAGGCAACCTCACACATTTTAGAAGATGCACAATTGAGAGTTTCTGCTGCGGAAACTTCTGCTGCGGTGGCAGCTTATCAAACTCAGGAAAAAATACGAAATGCCACTGAAGGTACCATTTTTTCTATTGTGCAGCAGTCTAAAGACGCAATAGAGAAAGCTCTTGCTGTGGCAGAATCAGCTGGTGACCATACGAGTAAAGCTGTCACAGTGTTTATGGATGACATGAGTTCAGTTGAACAGATTGCGTCTATCCAATCTCTAAATGTCAAGTTACAAACTCTTGTTAAAGACTTGGAATCTCAGTTGTTGATACATAAAAATGAGATTGAGAGGTTGAAATTAGAACTAGAAATGGCGAGGCAACAAGCGGTTGCATTTGAAAACCGGGCAAATGATGCTGAAAGAGCACTGCACGAATTTCAGGGTTCAAGCAGAAAAGCATCAATACAGCGTGAACAGGAAATGAACTCATTATTGGAAAAAATGAAAAAAGATTCTGCTGAAAAACGGAAGGCAGCTTCAAAGGCTTTTAAGAATGAAATCGAGAGTATTAAGGCTGCTATTGAAGCAGCTAAGGAGACTTCTCGCATACGAGATGAAGCCTACATGCGAAGATGTGATGCATTGCAGAGATCTCTGAAAGCCTCTGAAGCTGCTACAAATATGTGGAGGCAAAGAGTGGAAACAGCTGAAGCATTGTTACTGAAGAAAAATTCAACTGAAGCGGAGGCTGATGATGCCATTTACGTCACTAATGGTGGAAGAATCAAGCTATTGATGGATGATGATTCACAGAAATGGAAACTTTTGAGTCATGGTCCTCGAAGAGATATACCCGTTTGGATGGCACGAAGGATAAACTCCATCTGTCCTAAGTTTCCACCTAGGAAGAAAAGCATATCAGAAGATACAGCTTCAAGGTTTAAATCCTTGGAATTGCCTAAACCTCAAGAAGTATGGTCAATTTTCACAGAAAAGCCAAAGGAAGGAGACATTCTTATTGAACACGTGATTGAAAAAGAAATCATTGAAAAGAAAAGAAAATCTTTGGAGCGTGCTCTTCAAAGAAAAACAATTAAATGGGAAAGAACTCCTGAAGAAACAAAACTAGGTGCACTTCTGAAATTTCAATTACTACCGCATTGAAGCATCTTGCACAATCAAATGTATAATTCTGTTATTCTGATTGTTTGTGATGCAGAACCAGGAACAGGTACCGGGCGTGAGATAGTGGTTAGTGGACATTTAACACCCTATACATGATTACATGTATAAACTGAGTAGTCTTTGAGTTGTTTCTTTTTCAATCAAAAAATCTCCAGCTGTTATGCTTAGAAATTTAAGGCTAAGAATAGCAGTGTTAGTAGAAATCCTCTAAGGTACAACCGAGCTTTATTTTTCTGCAATTGGCTAGAAGCTCTTATTGCCTGGATCCATCATGGTTGCATCAGGAAAAATTAACTTCTTTAGAGGGAAAAAGGATCATCACTTAACACTTTATGTTACAATCTAGTTATTAATACTGCATTAGCCGGTTTTAATCATAGGTTTGTACTTGCTAAAATAGAAAGATCATATGAGATACCTATCAGATCAAAATAAATGTTCACCTTAACTCTCCATCAACCTTTCATTCTTTTGCTTGAAGAATTAATCTTAGCCTCAAGCTTGCATTCTCCTCTTGGGGTGTCATACTTTCCATGTCATTCGAATGCTAAAGTTTCATCTTATCCAGTGCACAATTAGATATTATTTGTAATTTTTTTGCTGGGTAGATAAGTAGATTTGAGTTTCAAAAGCCTCTTATAGCATTTAACCTTATCAGTTCCAAGCTTTTAATTGGGAAAGCTGGAGAAGGCGGTGGTACCTTGAGCTTGCTTCTAAAGCTGCTGATTTGTCACGTTCTGGTGTGACGGCAGTGTGGTTCCCACCACCAACAGAATCTGTTGCTCCACAAGGTTTGCATCTTAAATTTTTGTTGATGAAGTCAATTTTCCTTTTAGATGGCGAAGGCTTCTTGTACTTAATTATTCTTAATGATAACATATGTTGCGTTCAGTAGAACTAACACTGCCAAACAATGTGTCACAGGTTACATGCCTTCTGACCTTTACAACTTGAATTCTGCTTATGGGTCCGAAGATGAGCTTAAAAACTGTATAGAGGAAATGCATAACCATGACCTTCTGGTAGTGTGTAATCATAATCTGTACCTAAGAATATGAATGATCTCATTTATGAATCGGCTTGTTATCTGTTTGTGAACCATTATTACTAATACTGGATTTGTCTGTTAAATGGCTCCAAACTTCATAAATATGGTGATGTTTATCCAGACCAAGTGATTGATACTTTGTATATTATATACTCTTAGCCTGTCTAGAAAATATATTTCGACATAATTTTATATTTAAAATATTGCAATATGTGTGCAGGCCTTGGGGGATGTTGTTTTGAATCACCGTTGTGCTCATAAACAGGTAATCCTTTCTTAAATTTTCCACTTTTATACTTGATTTAATATGAATATGGTATCATTGCTCTTGATGGTGTTATTATTGCACAGTGTACATCTTTTGAGATTATTATGTTATCATCAACAGGAAACACTTTCTCATTTTATTCAAAACTTGTCAAAAACTTTGTTCCACACCCTTATGTCATTGATATGATTAAGTACTACTGGACTAGGAAATCTTTCACAATTCATTGCTCATTTCCTGGTTGAACTCTAAACGGGGTAGATCAAATTGTGTAGCAAAAAAATAGGATAGACCTAATGCGCATTGAAGCTCATTGATACAGGCGTGGGAACTCTTCAAAGAAGAAGAGAGTTCCGAGGCTCTGTAATGAACAAGAGAGAAGAGAGTGTTGAAGAGAGAGAAAGAGGTGAAGAGAGAAAATATCTCAAAATGTATTCTGATTACCAATCAATGGAGTTCCAGCCTTACATAGGCACCCCTTACACACACGGTAGAAACCAACTCATTCACTTACAATAAGTAAAAGAACATGGGTTAAAAATAGAATTAAGGAATAACAGTAATTGACTGAAGCCCGCATCATTCCTTCCCCCTTATCCAAAGCTTTGTCCTCAAAGCTGGACGTTGGAACCTTCTTCATGGAATCAACAGACCACTCCCACGTTGTTTCTTCAACTAGAATCTCTTGCCAACTCACTAGAACGGCACCCCTTGTGTGTTTGCTCTTTTCAGAAATCTTCTTATTAGCTTTAGGCTGAGAGTGAGTCTTAAAGTTGGGTGGAAGATGAAGTTTGTAGACCACCTTTCCCTCTTTAGAAATGACATGAAAAAGGTCCAAAAGGCAAGCCCCATCTTTTACTCGGCTTAAGTGACTGGCTAACAGCTGCATTTGGCTTTGTGCCCTTTGTAACTGCCATTTCAATTGGTTAAACATAGCTATATCCTCCCCCTGCTACCAGACAAGTAAGGCTTTGGATTGTGGAAGCACATCCCCCTGAGGTAGGTTTCCAAATGCTTGTTGATCCATTCAGTTTGTCTAAGTTGCTTCCATTGCACCCTCTTTGGACAGAACTTGGGAAGGGCCAAGATACCTGGATCCCAAATTATCTTAACCAGCATCTGTTTCGGGTTTCTTCCAAATATCTCAAAGTTGAGGATGGTTATTGGAATCACCTGAGATTTTGGCAGTCTCACTATGAAGCCCCTAAAAACCTCTCTCCAATTCCACATCTTAGTAGAGATCTGTGATGTCTGGAGTTGCTGATTGTATTCCTGCAGTTTAGGGCCAAGAAACCAACTTCGTTTGATATCATTCAACAGAGAAGAGCTCCTCCTCAGCTGATCTTGCCCCTCTTCATGTCCTAGTTTGTAGTGAACCCCATAAATATAACTCATTAGATTGGATAACCAAAACTGTTGGCAAGGCATTGTCGCTTTGCCTTCTAATAGCCATATGGAGCTCTTTTGATCCATTTGGATGATAATGGATTGGTGGATTGGGAGCAATGCCATTTGCAGCTCTTTCTCAGAGGTAAGTGTTGGCCACACCATTATAGTTTCCATCTTGGTGATCACCTCATGTATTGCAAGGTAACATTGAGCTACTTCCACGACAATATAATGAGGATTCAGTTTCATAAAATGAGTACACCACTGCCTAGCAAGTACCATTGCTAAAGTCAATAATTCCTTCTCATTGGTGGGGTTTTGACATCCCTTTACAGCTCCTATCTTGCTAGAGTCAGTAAGTACCTCCAACGGACCTTGAACTATAGGAAGTGACACTTGTGGTACTGTAACCTGGTGTATCATTTTCCTTAGAACTTGACTACTGCCTCTGTCTATAAACTCCATTCTCATCTTACTACATTCCCATTTTACTGGCCCAGCATTTAGGATGTGTACTGGCAGCTGCCCATAACATCCTGCAACTTTTGTTGTTTGCAGCATATCATCATGTACCACTGCTACTAACTCTTTCTCTTTGGTGGGGACTGGCCACTCCCTTACAGTTTCTACCTCGTTAAGCATTCCATTTAATCCATTTAGTTGTGAATGATAGGAGAAAGTCCTTTGCAAGTCAACCCCGTGAATTGCGAGGTAATATTGGGCTGCCTCTGCCGCAGTATAAGGGTGAGTTAGTGCCATATAATGAGTGTACCCATTCATCCTATCTACAATTTTAACTATAGTATCCTCGCCCTTTGCCTTTGGTAGCTTCCCCACTAATACCACTAGAGAGTCATCAAGGTTGCAGCTATTTTGCACTATACCACCATATAACATCATAGTCAACTGTTCAATCTTTTCCCTTTTCTTGATTGGGTACTTGTAAGGTGAAGCATCCATTTGTGGACTACCTTCATCAACCCTCCATGAGTAAGTAACCTCCAGTTGGCAGTCTGAACTGGGGTGCAACAATTCTTCCTTTGATTCAGTGGAAGCATTTACTAAAATAGAAGGGTTGTCCCTCTCCAATTGATAACCTAAATCAGAGTGTATTAGCTTTTCCTCTAAGTCAGTATCTCTAGCTTCCTCCACTACAAATAGTTGATTCGCCTTCTCAACGCTCATGTGTTCCCTCTCAAAGGGTTTCTCAAAATAATAGTTCAATCCCTTTGTATTTGGCATACACTTGGGCTGACTTACTGCAAGTATGGTCTTGATAGCATCCACAGTAAGGGTAGGTGGCAAGGCTTGATTAGTATTAAACACTAGCTTAGGAATCCTTCTTTTTCCTTTAATAAACTGCTCAGTTTCCTCTTGATTCCAAAGAATCCCCTCACATTTAGTGGTTTCTGATAAGAACTTAGGCTTGGAGGTCATTACAATTGCCTTTATATGTGGTTTAAATCCTCCTATGAAGTTGTACAAAGTGTGATTCCTTGGTAGCAGTGGATTCTTCAACCTCTTACAAGCCTTTAGTTCTTCAGATCTGTCACCGTTATCCTCCAGACTCCTTATTTCATTCAATCTGCTAAACTCATCAAATATGCTTTCACTTAGGTCATCCCTGAATTTAGTACTCAAATCTATCACCAAATCTTCCGAACAGATGTTAGGTCTGCCTACAACATAGCTATTAAACCAAACTCTAGCCTTCCCAATCATATACCTCGAAGCTAAATCCACTTTTTCCACATCCAAAGTTTGGTTCAACTCAAAGTATTTAACACACTTCGTAATCCAGATTCGAACATCAGTTCCATCAAATTGGGGAATTTCTACAACTGAATTGAAGTTGAAATCGAGTTGTCTCAGATTACCCTTATCCAATTGCCGCACACAATCCTGATCCTTCTCTGATAATGCTCCATTGACGATCGTCCCCATTTGCTTCAACATCTGACAGAACAATTGTTGTTGACCATCAATCCTTTTGTTTCGTTCGGACATCTGGAGATTAATTGATTTTTGCTGATCAATCAAATTTTTTAGGGTTTCTGCCAAGGACGCCATCTTCTGCGATTGTCTTCCTTCTCGAGCTATCGCCGCTGCTTTGCTTCTCGATCTACAGTCCCTGCCCAGACAAGCTGCTCTGATACCAATGATACAGGCGTTAGAACTCTTCAAAAGAAGAAGAGAGTTCCGAGGCTCTGTAATGAACAAGAGAGAAGAGAGTGTTGAAGAGAGAGAAAGAGGTGAAGAGAGAAAATATCTCAAAATGTATTCTGATTACCAATCAATGGAGTTCCAGCCTTACATAGGCACCCCTTACACACACGGTAGAAACCAACTCATTCACTTACAATAAGTAAAAGAACATGGGTTAAAAATAGAATTAAGGAATAACAGTAATTGACTGAAGCCCGCATCACTCATGAGTTACATTGAAAATAAAAGTGTTGATGTAACGATGTGCATCGAAGTTTATGGTTTACATTGAAAATGAAAATACGAATCGTAAAAATAGTGCATCATTTGGATTGCAGAGTCCAAATGGCATCTGGAATATCTTCGGAGGCAAGCTAGCATGGGGCCCAGAAGCGATAGTTTGTGATGATCCAAATTTCCAAGGGCGGGGAAATCCTTCAAGTGGTATACTTATTGTTTTTGCAGAGATGTCTTGCCAGCATGCATTGTTATCTTCTGTGTACATGCTGGTTATTGCCTGACGGCATACACGATACATGGCCTGTCAAAGCTAAATGAAATGCAGAGTATATCAAATACTTCATGCTCTTGCACAAATATCTTGCAAGTTTTATGTGATTTGCCCGTTATCTTTCTTCTGGAAGCTCCTTTGGAGTAATGACACCATTCCCAGTATATACGTCTCCCAAAAGATATTGAAGTAGATAACAATATAGTTTCCATAATTTTCACCAGGACATATAGCCACGTAATGTTCTCTAGCAGCTTGCAAACATGTACTCATTATATTTATAAACCAAACAATAATTTAATAGAGACGGTCAGCTTCTCTGTTCAAACTTATACATGGTTTTAAGGTTTGATTACTCTCTCTTATGTCGGTCCTGAATTTGTTTTTGGTTTCATGTACCATCAAAAAGTATCTTTAATTGACATCCTTCTGTATTTTAACAGCTTTATTTTTTGACTTGCTTATAAAATGTAGGTGATATCTTCCATGCTGCACCAAATATAGATCATTCTCAGGGTTTTGTACGGAAAGATATAAAGGAGTGGCTGAATTGGTTGCGAAATGAAATTGGGTTCGATGGGTGGCGTCTTGATTTTGTGAGGTGAAGGTGTATACGAGTATTTAACAATCTTTTTAATTTCAGGTTTTATTTTATGTAATACTCCGTAAATACTAAATACTAGATATCAAGTCCTAGCTTCTAAGGTTATGTTTTGGGAATGAGATGTCAATAAGTTGAAGATTCTTAGTTTGAGATTTTCAGTTGAGCTGAGACTTGTTGGTGTGTGTATCCTCTCATTAGACTTCTAGCCGTGTAGAGTGTTCAATAAAAGTTTTATATCATTTTGTTTGCAGAGGTTTTTCTGGTGGATATGTGAAAGAATATATTGAAGTTTCAAACCCTGCTTTTGCTATTGGAGAGTACTGGGATAGTCTTGCATATGAAGGCGGCAATTTGTGTTACAATCAAGGTGAGGATTTCATGCCAAGTAACGAATTGTACATTGTACTCCATGTGGTTTGCTTCACAACGCTATAGCATATGAAATATAAGTTGAACTTCTCTTTTTTAATTATCTGGATTGTTATATTTCATTGCACGTCCAGATGCTCATCGGCAACGCATAGTTAATTGGATCAATGCAACTGGTGGTACATCTTCAGCATTTGATGTCACAACAAAGGTATTTTAGACTTGTTCTGTTTTCATACATTGAAGTCAAAATCTGGGTCTTGTTTGAAATTATAAATGTACATTTTATATTTCCATTGTCTGAGTTCATTCCAAATTACTTATTTAATTTATCCATGAGAAAAGCACTTGCTAAGTAAGATTCTGTCAACTATCAAATTATTCAATGATCGAATCACATGCATAGAAAGAATTGTTTTTTTACTACAAGAATTGTTTTGATCAAGCTTGTTCAATATGGGGTATTTTTTTTTAAAATTTTGATGGAAGGTTTGAAAAATAAAGTTAGAGATATAGCCGTTTAAACAAACTACAATGGACTAATAGGAAAACTTTTTGAATATATACTCCGGTATTTGTCAGTGCATGCAAACTGAAGATAGCAGCCTCCAATTTTCTGCAGGGTATACTTCATTCTGCTTTGCATAATCAGTATTGGAGGTTAATTGATCCACAAGGAAAACCATCAGGGGTAATGGGATGGTGGCCTTCACGTGCAGTGACATTTTTAGAGAATCACGATACCGGATCAACGCAGGTCTCTCTCTCTCTCTCTCTCTCTCTCACGTACAATGTGCAACAGAGTTGTACAGTTTCATAGATTTACAGCTATTCAAGGCTATTGTCTAATCTCAGAGATCACATGTAATCATGTAAAATGCTAGAGAAGTAAGTTTTGTGTGTTTGGTTTTACTTAAGAAAATGCCAATGAAAATGGTACGAGTATATAATTAACTCTTTTACATGTATTTAATTTTTTTAATCTGCACACATATAATAGAAATATAATATAGTGGGTTGAGATGTACGCAACCTTACCCCATAAAAAACATACTCCCTCCGTCCATTTTTAATGTTCGGACTTTGACTTGGCACGGAGATTAAGAAAGGTTAAATTTTACATTGACTTTCCAATTATGCCCTCCCCACTTTCCTGCTCCACTCTACGGCCACCCACTCCCTCAATGTCAGATCCGACATCTTCCATCACCGGCATAGCCCCGCCGCCCAACCCTATCATCCAAAATCACAGGTTCCGGTGATCCATCGCAGAAAAGGATGGAAAAAAAAGATGAAGAAGACTTGAAGAAGAAGATCCTTCACAGATCTGAATAATATTTCATAGATCTGGGCGAAATCCGAATAATCCGAAGAAGAAAATGAAGAATCCGAAGAAGAACAAGAAGAGGAAGAAGAAGAAGGAAGAAGAGAAGAGAAAAGAAGAAGGGAAGAGAGAGAAGAAGAAATCTGATACAGAGCAAAAAAAGGACCGAAGTGGAGAAGGAAAGAAGAAAGAAGGAAAGAAGAAAAGAGAAGAAAAAAGAAGAAAAAAAGAGGTTGGGTGGGGCTGGGGTGGAGGGTGGAGAAAAAGAAAAAAAGGAGGATAGAAATAAAGTAAGGGTAATTAGGTCTTTTGATATTAAAAAGATTACCAAAAAAGGAAACACGAACATTATTTATGGACGGACTAAAAAGGAAAGTACGAACATTAAAAATGGACGGAGGAAGTATGCTGTTTCGGTTAGACCTATGGTGCATGCTGCATATACTCCTCAAAAACTTCATACAAATTCCCTTTTTTCCATTTTCCCTCAATATTTTCCTTCCAATTTTCTCTCCCTACTATTATCCGAGTTGTTGGAGTAAAATATACCATAATAGGTTAACTTGCCACACATCGATTGCAAATTTCTCAGTTAACAATTATGCGACAGATACACGTAGAATCAACATATGTGTGTGTGTGTGTGTGTGTGTGTGTGTGTGTGGACTGTTGGATTACACCCTCTTTCATTGATGTGTGATAGGATCTAATGGTCTTATTGTGTTAAAAAGGAAAAAAGCCCATGCGGGCACCTCTCATGTGGGTGCGTCAAACTAGCCGGATAGGCAGATATTATTAATGAGATTGAGATGATGCTTATACTCTCTTTCGATGGGTATAATAAATTGTCTTGGTCCTCTCATACTCTATATGCTAATCAAGTTTTTCTTGAGTTCTGCCGCCAATGGAGTTGAAATGATGCTTGCTGTTTCTTAATAACAAGTTGTGAATTTCTCTTTCAGGGTCATTGGCCCTTTCCACGAGATAAACTTACACAAGGATATGCGTATGTATTGACACACCCTGGAACAGTAAGTCTTGTTGTCCCAAAATTTCTTCTTAAGAGTTATTTGGCGGAAATGTCTTTTGAATATCTTCAGGGGATAAACGTTTGGTAACATTCATTTAGGTCAAATTAGTAAGTCAATAGTGCTTTGTAAAAGAACTAAATTTTAGTGGCTTTGGTTGCATATATAACTTGCAGAAGGCATGTTAAAGAATTAAAAAACACACATTAGGTTTGGATAGTAGGATTTCATTTTAATTTCTGGATTTGAGTAAAAATCATATGTTTGAGAATTCATTGAATATTGGTTTTCAATTTGTATCAAATCACACACTATCCGAAAATGCTCAGTTATTAATGTTTTAAATTTGGATTCCAATATTGTATAAATCATACTACCGTAATACCGTATTATTTAAGTCCAGAAATTCAGTTCAGTTCAATTCAATTCCTTGAATCCAAACGCCACCTAAGTTACAAACCTGAATGGGCTTTGTTTGCAGCCGGTGATATTCTACGACCACTTCTATGATTTCAGAATCCGAGAAATCATAACGGAGTTAATCGAGGCACGGAGGCGGGCAGGGATACATTGCCGGAGCACTGTGAAGATTCAACACGCAAACAATGACGGGTACGTCGCGCAAGTTGGGGATGCTCTTGTGGTGAAGTTGGGCCACTTTAACTGGAACCCTTCAAAGGAAGTGAACCTGGATGGCACATGGAACATGTTTGTGGAAAAAGGTTCAGATTATCAGGTGTGGCTTAGGCAATAAATCCCCCCCCCCCACCCCTCCCCCTCTTCTCATCTCTTGCCTTTGTTTTAGTTCCAAATTTACTCCCTACTTCAAAAAGGGGGGGGGGGTGGTCGTTTGGCAACAGATTCAATGTTTTACTCTAGCGTTTTGAAAATGTTATTTAATAGTAACGTTTTAGCTTAGTTGTTTTCTAAGTTGATATTTACCATTAAAAAACGTTTCAAAACGCTAAATCAAAACATTGTTCACAAACAAGGCCTTGGAGATCATCACATGTCTTGAAGATTTCACTCCCTCCTTTCATGTATGTATAGGCGATCTGACTAGAAACAAAAATTAATTAGCAAATGCTTATTGCCTTATTCTAGCACGAATCCATTGTTTATTGTTTAAAGAAATATTGGCTTTTTAATTTGTCTTGTAGCCTTATTTTAAACGTGTGTTTTGGTATTTTTAGTCTTTTATTTTAAGTGTATTTTGTAGCTTCTTTTTAGCTGACCAAAAATATCATCTACTCGTATGTTATTTCAACTATTTCACATGTACTCACTAACAAATTATCTCGCATCAAAGTTTGATATACGGAGTATTTATTAAAAGGAAAAAACCGTTCCATGTAAAACTAAAAGCTAACACGTTTTCCTGAATAAGACTATTTTATTCTTTCGACGATACATATTTTTATTTGATTTGTCATATATGTCTTTATTAGCAACAAGTGTTGGATAATGACTAATTATATGAATAATTTTACGAATATGGTTATTAGCAACAAGTTTTGGATAATTACTAATTAATACAATGACTATTCAAATTGTTTTTACTTGAATTGTGTAATACGGAGTAGGTCATTATTTTATTAACAGAGGACATTTTTAATATCCATTTGTAGTCATTTTGGATGTTTGTCATTTTTTCGGTTAGTAGCGAAGCACTCACATTTTCAATGACAAGGCATTTTAAAAAATTTATTGTCAAATGTTAGAGTAGATATGACCGGTAATATTTGGAAAAAGATGATATCTTTAAATCCTACTCCGGGGTATTTGTGTAAATTACCCTTATAAAATGTCACACACATGGATATATACAGGAAATGTTTCTATGTGATGGTGTTAGTTAACTTATTATTGATAAATAGCTTTTAATTTATAATCTACTTATAAGTCATATATTCTTTTGTAGAAGTAAAAAAAACTTAAATAATAGATAGGTCATTTGTGAATATTCATAAATGGAGAGCGATAGATTTGTAAATAATCTGATTAAAATAGAGAAATACTCCCTTTGTCCCAATTTATAGTGCCTTTTTGGGTTTACGATGTTTGACTGAAATTATTTTCAAATCATTTTATATGACAAATGATATAGAGTTAAAAAATAAAAATTCACATTATAAAATATATATTACATCAAAAGATCTACAAACTAGTAGTGACATTAGTACTTTATTTTATCAAATTGCTAACGAAAATTGATAAAAAAAAGTGCATAGGTAAAAAATTAGCTTAAAAGTAAATAGGTAAGACTTTCTTATTTTTCTGACTTATAAACATCTTATAAATCAACTTATAACCTTACAAAAATATGTCATCAACTGACTTATAAGTTAAAAATTATTTATGAAAAATTTTGATCAGTTTATAAACACAGAAAAACATTCATGCACACAAAACTCATCGCTTTTTTCAATTAGAGGTTAGATACGAGCTGTTATCTACTTGACCTCACCTCCTACTAAACACAACCTTAGTGTAAGTTTGATGAAAGGGCCAAAGGGGTAATGGGAAAAAGTGAGTGGAAAAGAGATGCTTGTGAATTTCGAGTCATTTTCAGTTTTTCACATGCGTTCATGGGACGAGTGGACAACAAGAGTAGTAGGAGCATGTTTTAGGTATTAAAAAAATTGTTTCGATGAAGTGTTAGATAGTACTAGTGCTCCGTAAAAGAATAAAGGTACTTGTATACCAAACTGGGGAAGGTTCAAATGACATTGAACCTTAATGTAGGATGACCCGGGGTCACTCCGGTGCCCCGTTCGTAAAATTGACGGTTCCTACCCCCCTAACCCCCCGGTAAACCCCCCACCCCGGCCGCGACCCGAACACACCCCCCACCCCCTTCAATTGCACTCCACAAGTTGATTTGTTATTGTTGAAAAATTGAATGCCGTATTAGAAGTTTTTAATAACGCAACTCTTACTTTTTCTCATGTTTACCAACCAACTACAAATACATTTTTAAAAGAGTGCGTTACAATCGCAACATGTTTTCGTGAAAGTAAAGCTGATCCAGATTTGTACCCATATGTCTCTCCTATGATACAAAAATGGTGTGCTTATTATTTGTACATTCCTGATATTTATAAAATAGGTATTATTTGTGATCCACGCTTTAAGATTGAAAATTATAAAATTTTAATTGAGTATTACTACACTTGTTTTTTAGATGAAAATAGTTATTACTACAGTCATTTAGTAGAATGGAAAAAAGAAAGAGATAATGCTGTAACTTTTTTTGAGAATTTGTTTGAGGAATATCAAGGGTTATACGGCACTGTACAAGAAGAAACAGCACCACCTCCGCCCCCGAAATCAAAAAAAGGTTTTGC
>OOIL02004480.1:2299865-2336812 GCA_900332095.2 Cuscuta campestris | reverse complement strand
CCTAAATTGTAATTTCGCACCGCTCTGTAATTTCTTTTGCCTTCTTATATTTTGCGCGTTACCCAATGGGTTCATACCACAATTTTTCAAAATTGGATCGGTCCGGAACTTGAAATTGACTTTCTAGTGGGAAGGGCTAAAATTAAATTTATGGAAGTCTACTTTACTTCCTATGTTCCCATTGAAATTTTGATAAATTACTGTGGTGTGTTTGTGAATCTAAATTTGGATTTCAAATTCAAATTTGATCCAAATTACTTGTTTAGGAATTCTAAGAATTTGGATTTGAATTCGGACCAAATTCTTTTGATTCAAAACTAACTCAACTACTCGTATAAATTAACACCTCTCCCATGTCATTTACAAATTCAAGCCCAACTTTTCTTTAACTAGCATTTTAACTCGAACACAATTTTTGTCAATTCTAAATTATTTCAACGTAATATATTTTTCAAATTCAAGTAAATATATTTCAAACACGATTTTTAATCAATGGACAACAACGACAAAGTAGAATAAATTATACGAAGTATTTGAGAAATTGAAAGTGTACTAGAATTTTTTTTAATTCTAAATTTTTTGAAAGACTTCAGGGTACACAACATTTTTGGTATGGTTGTAAGGGTTTCAATTGTCATCTAGAACCATTATATTTAATCATGTCTTTGTCTTTACTCGTGAAAGAGTAACATAAAGCTGACCATGAGTAATACCGAATTGGTAAAAAATAATATTTGACCTTGAATTTTGTTAATAGTAATAACAAAACATAAGACTATTGAGAATTTTTTTCTCTACAATTTCAAGGGGCTACTCCTGAATCGGATGGTACCAAATTCTTTCGGGGTATGTAAACTTTTTTTCTAGTTTCGATTTCTTAAAACCTCAATTGCACTGATAATGTTCTTTCATAGTTATTCAATAATTAATCTTCTACTATTACAGAATTCATATGTTTGGTCAATGTTCTTCAATATACCCCCTTTTAAAAACTATTTTGTGGGTTTTGGATCCCCTAACATTTGATTTCATTTAAAAAAACTCAACTATTATACAATCATCTTCAACAGCTACATCTAAATCTGCTTGCCATGAAGAATCATAATTTAAGTACTCATTTTCACTTTCTAGAATAAGGGATAGGACATATTCATTTATCATTCAGCAGACTCGAGTGTGGTGTTAATAGTGCATTGTCCACAAAAAAAGAATAATTTTTCATGTTCTCTAAAAGGTTCGGATAAGTGAAGTCTCCTATACTCTTAGAGGATAACTTCGTTCAAGAATCAAGAATTCGGGCGAGATTGCAACGTTTATAGTTACACCGATCACTTGTCCAACTTTTCCACCTTCGACTTTGGTTATCCAATTAGAAAAAATTTGTGTGTCCCTATTTCTATAAGAGGGTGTACATAAATGCAATCTCATATTCCTGGTCAACATATAACCTTTACAATACAATTCAACCATATTTGTGAAGAATAGGTGGTAGCACCTACAATTTCATCTCTTAAAGCTATGAGTAAAACTGGAAGAATTTAGATAAAATCACCTCCGACTACACCTGTTTTCCCTCCGAATAGTTTATTATTGAAATTATTGTAGAACCTCGATCATTACATTTCTCATTATGAAATTCAATTCCTCAAAAACAAATTTATTCAGCATTGATGATTAATTCCATATGATTAACCTTGTTGGATTATGTCTACTTTCGGGCTCCCTTATTTGATGGGACACGACGATGAGCACTCTGTTAGCGAAATTGGGATCAAAAATCTCAAGTGTGTTGTCATTCCCTTAGGAAAAAGCAATGCTACAATGCAGTTCGATGCAACATTCAAGACAACTTTACCATTTGACTTCAGAGAAACAAGCAATGATTTCTAGAGAAATTTTTTTCGAATTCCACTCTAACCATGCACAAAAAAAACTTCCTCTTTCAGTTGTCACGACTTCCATTATTTCATTAGATATACTCCACTGATCTTCATTCATCGGATATAATTATCCTTTAAGATCAAATGAATGCCATTTTTGTCATAGATCAACTCCTCTACCAAGAAATTATTTTGATATCTATTCAGTGGATTGTCATCTCAAAATGGCTTGCAACTAAATTCTTCTAAAGACCATCTAGTTCAGTTGAGTAAATTTTACGTCAATTAGACATAAATTCTTTAGGTCTTCTTGTCAGATTATAAGTTCTGCAAAAAAAAAGAAGTAGAAAATTTTGTTTTTATGCGGTGTTCAATTAAAATATTTAATTTTCATTTAATTCATTTCATATGGATTAATACGTTAAAAAAACTATCTTTATATTGAAATACCTTGATTCCACAATATTCTCCATCGATCAAATAAAATTCTATCCACCAAGAATTCCTATAATGTTTCCAAAATAATTAGTCGGTGACTCATGGTAGTTGTCACTAATAATGTGACGAACAAATTTCTTAGCAAATTCTCAAATCCTAACTTAGCAATCTCTTTTATATTTTTAATAAATTCTTTATTATCAGTCAATAACCCTAATGTTTCACATGCTTCCTCGAATGCGTTATGTAGAACATTGTTAACTATTCTCAAGCTCTTAAAACTTGTTCATCCTCGCCACACAGTAAATAGTATTCTCAAGTAGTATAACTCCATAGTTTCTGTTTCTGTAGGCACATATTGTAGCCTGCCAATTGGTAGTCTTTTTTACCTTGAAATCATTTCCACACTTTGTGGTTGTACACAAAATATTTAGGAAACTCTTTGCATACATCAAATTTTATGCTGCATTATTCTGTGTATTGGAAATCATCCAAGCTTCAAACATCTTTTAGCTTTTGTTAGTCTCTAAAGGTTACAAATTTTAGCCTTGCAAGATGGATCTTCAACTTCAATAGTGATGGCCACCTGTGGTGTATATCAAAAGAGAGGATTCTCTAAGAGACCTTACATGCAGATACGTAATCCAATCTTAGTACTTCTCTGTTTCATCATACACCATATTTCAACAATGTCAAACTTATATTGGGTAACTGCAACATCTACTTTATATAGTCCCATTTTTACATATTTAAACAGATATTTAATTGCATTACATTTATTCCAACATTTAACGTTGATTGATTTTGATACATCATCAAAAGTTGTGGGTTGTATGGCATAACAAATCAATTATCTAAGTCGATATACTTTCTCATTGTGGTGAGTCACATAGTCACATGTTTCTACTTTTGTATATCGGGTAGTCATTTTCATCAAACAATGTCTTATCAACAGGTTTTTTAAGAAAATATTTCATGTGTTCTTCATTCTCCATATATAGAGATCTTGGATCAACTATGACACATGGATCATGCATCATCAATCAAGTGACTCATACAATCTAGGATATTTGTCTTTATTAAGAACCTTTACACATATCACACGATTAATTGAATCGAGCGACTAAAGTTTATCTCTCTTCTGTGACCATATTAAGATATGTGCATGAGGCAAACTAATATAGAAAACTTTAAAATTACCTCTAATTACTTCATCAAATTTAAGTTTTGTTTGATGTAATTCCCCAAATGATTCACTTTCATTTTTAAGATTCTAGATTCAATGTCAGGTGTGTCTTCAGGTTTACAGTTCATTATTGTCATATATGTTTCTCTAGCCATTAAAGATTACATATTAGAGTAATAAATAAATTTGGATAACCAAATCTTCAACAAATGACCATTACATCTTGTTAGTTGTTAAACACTCGTATTCTTTTCAATCCCACTCATTGAAGCCCAAATTTATTTTTTGAAAGAATCGTATCAAGTGAAACAAGTAAAAAGTATGGAATTTAAAATAACAACAACAACAACAATAATAATAATAATAATAATAATTGATTGGAACTGATCTGGTCTGATCTGATCGGATTAGATATGATCTGATTTGACCTGATCTAATTAGATATGATCTGATCTGATCTGATTTTAATAAGAATAAGAAAATGTTAGCCTTGGTTTGATAAGCCTCATGTTTTGATGTTAACAAACAATATAAGAGCTTGACGTTTGTTTAAGTGTTTCAGGTACAACAAGAATCCATTAAGATTCGGTTCTCAAGAATGAAGTAGAAACACTAAACTAGCATAGAATTTAGGTAGAAATCAATGTAAGGATATGATTTTATATACCTATACTCACAAGCTCAAAAACACTCACAAGATATGTTTAAAACCCTTTTATAATCATTTTCAAACATCCAAAAGGTTTTAAACAAAATTAGAAATGATTTGGACAAAAATGAAAAAATTGTCAAAATGGTCATAAGGTACCTAGGTACCGTGAGGGGTACCGTGAGTTAATCTGAGACGGGACCCCTCTACCGTATGGACGGGACCCCCCTACCGTATGGACGGGACCCCCTACCGTGTATAGGTACCGTGTATAGGTACCGCCAGAGAGTTTTGGCCTGAGAAGGTACCTAGCTACCGTACGGGACCTAGCTACCGTGACAGGGTACCGTTACCGTTGGAACACTATTCCTGATTGCTGATTTTTGAATTAATTCAACTCTAATCACCTCCTAACGGCTAATTAACATCTTCCACTATAAATATAGGCCTAATACTTCATATTTCAACAAGAAACAAAGCTCCAAACATCCTCCCTTTATATTTTAAGTGTGCTCATCCTTTTATTAATTATTTTCATTATTTTGGCTATTTCAAGAGCCTTAAATTCTTAATTTTTATACACACACTTTGAGCTTGTGTTTCTAGTTATATACTCTCATATTCATAAGTTTGAATTGTATTTTTGAGAGAGTATACTTTCCTTCTACACCGGTTAAGTTTTGTTCTTCATTTTTATATTCAAGCCATTGTGTAGAACTCTTGTTTGTGTTTTTCAAACACATCTTTATACGGTCGAGAATAGCCGTTAAATTCTCATATTGTATCGGTCGAGGATAGCCGTATAAATCCTTGGGTAAAGGTTCAAGGATAGCCTTTGAAATCCTTGGGGGAACGGTAGAAGATAGCCGTTAAATCTTCATTGTAAATGGTTCGAGATAGCCATGGTGAAATCTCGGAGTGAATCCTATTGACAAGGGTTGTTTGCCAAACTAGTACGGTGCTTTGACGGAGTTCAAGAGACCGAGATTTAGTGGATTCGAAAATCCTTGAGGAGGAGCCTCGAGGTACTGGAGTAGGGAGTTCCCGAACCAGTATAAATTCGGTGTGCATTTTATTTACGCTTTTATTTTTGCGTTTTATATATTGCTTCCGCATTTGCCAACACCATTTTTATTAAACTCCGAAAAGTTTTCAAACGCCTTATTCACCCCCCTCCCTCTAAGGCCTGGGCACAACGACTAAACCGACTAACAGAAAAAAGCAGAAAAAATAAGTGGAACGGAACAGATCTTTATACATAAGGTGCAAGAAGCATGGAGAGTTAAATGATCAAATTAAAGTTGTCCCTATCTTAGTGGGAAGTGAGGTTGTTTTATGACTTATCCGGAGTAACAAAAAAACTGGCTAACGCTAATTACCCCATTACCCCTATCCAAACTTAGTGTAAGTTTTATGATCATTCTTGTAAAGAACTCTGACATGTTTCTTGGACATTTTTGGATCATTTTTATGTTTCCTCAACTCTGTATTTTACTTTTTAAAAAAAATATAGCAAGGCTGTTTGTTAGTGAAATATTTGTGTAAAATATAGCTAAGCAAGCAGATTAATTGATCCATTGTTAATACTACTATAGAATCTGAATCCACTTGTTTTGTTTTCCTTCATTTAATGAAAACCAAATATACTACGTCCCTACAAAATTTACCCACTTTTCCCTTCATGATTGTTACAAAAAAATAGAACTTGAAAGATAAAAGTTTCCATTTTACCCCTCTAGAGTTACTGGGTAAGTTTAAAAACTTGTTGTTACTCCGATGAAGCCGGAAAACCCATCTCTATACGTAATAAATTAATGTTGTTTGTGACACAGAATAAATTAAAGAAAATATATGGTATTAAAAGTGTAATTCAAATGTTTTTGGCAATGGAGGCTACAAGGTGGTGATTTGATTGATGGAATACACCCTTGGGTGAGAGATTGCTATATATCAAGGATAGGAGGAACACAAAATTATGGCGTGTTTGGACGAGTGAAAAATGGGTGGCCACCCTGTTCAAGTAAATTCATACTTGCTGGCCTCACTGTCCTTGTCTCCCAAACATGGAAACCTCTCTATTTTTTTTTTCTTCAAGAAAATAAAAAATATAAGGGCATGTAGTCTGTTTGGGGTACCCCAGAGTGAGGACCATTACCAATCAAAAGCTCATTCGGCACATGCACCATAAAGCCTTTTTTTTCCATTCAAAATTTTAATNCCCCCCCCCCCCAAAATAATAATTCACTTCAAAAAAATAGTTCTCTTGTATTTTATTTCCTTGTTTTAAAAAAAATAAAATGTATTTTAACTTATTTCATTTTCCATCACTCATTCTTCATTATTTAACATCTTTTTGACATTTTTCTTAATAACAATAAAGTCAGAATAAACAAGCTAGTTTGGGACGGAAGGAATATTCATAATTTGTTTACTAAAATATTTCAAATTCAAGACATATGATTAAAATAACGCAGAGTAAGAAAATAATCTTGAAAGTAAGTTTGTTCTTTATGGATGACAACATTTCACATACTCCCGCGTCCACAAAAATTTCACTTTTTTTCGGTTGCAAAACAAACATTATTTTAGTTAACTTTTAGGAAAATAATATCGCTCAAGAAATATCTATGTTCTTAACAAATTTTAACTACATTTTCACTATTTAACAATTTTTTTAAACTGCGTGAAAATAAATCATAGAAGATTTTTATATGTCGGAGATAAAATGTTTTTTAAGGAATGTGTTTAACAATGTTCATATGATGAGTGGTGAAATTCCAAAATGAACATTGCACAATTAACCACTTCAATGATTTTTTTCTAAATTACAAATATTGTATGTAAATTTGAAAGGGGTGTAAATATTGTGTGTTAATTGATAGAATTATTATACTCGAAAAAAAGATATATTTATGATACAAAAAATGAGAAAATGTTGTAAAAAAACAAAAAAGGAAAAAAAAAGCTGTTGAAATTGCCACAGATGGTAGAACATGTCACTCCAGTCCCTAACAGACCATGTGACGCCATAACATGAAAGGGGCAGTCCTGTCCTTTTCTCCACTCCCCTTATTATTATCATGTGAGTGAGTCCCTCCCATCATCTTCCCCTGCCCGCCCCCGGATCTTTACCTCCAAAATCTCACTCCCACACATGTGCACATCACTTAATAATTTATGACTAATTTTATATTGAAAAAAATATATATATAAATGAAACAATAATGATACTATATATACTTCGTATATAATACGGAGTATTAGACATCAAAATTGTCAGCATCAGACTACTTTTCGTAAACATGATAATTATCGATTAAAAATTATTGTACTTCCTGCATCCCGCAAATTAAAACATTTTTCTATTTTGACTTTTGAGGGGAGAAATTGTAGAAGTTTGACCAAGGTGAAACGATAAAAAAAAATGAAACGAGTAGAGCTCAAAAAAGATCAAAATGGATATGGCATAGAACGTTGTAGTTGATGCATATTCAGTTATATTTAAGAAAAGCAACGGTAATTACGTTCATTTAGGTCAAATTGAAATGTTTTATGAGACATCCAAGATGTGAAAGTTGAAAAGTTTTACAGGACCGGAGAAGTATATGAAAATAGACATTAATGGTGTCAACCTTAGATACGGAGTATTATTCTTGGTGTTATGGTAGCATGATGCTAAACCCAAAACCCCTAGTTTTCGTTGGCGGAGTATTATGGCTTCACAAGAGCTTGTTCATGATGGCTTGATGCGTTGTGTGGGTAATGGTAAAAATAGAGTAAATTCCATAATTGGTCCTTTATAACTGGAGGGTTTCTCTATTTAGTCCTCTATTATCAAATATTATCCTAGTGGTCCTTCTTTTATGGGTACCTTTCCACAAATAGTCCTTTTTTTGATCTTGTATCATGTTTGTGGTAATTTGAGGGCTAAAAGTGTAATTTCAAAATGATAATATATCTTTTTTGCCATACATAATTCCAAAGGCTATTCCGTTTGCGTTGTTTATGAATTACAGTCGCTTTCTACTACAACCATTATCTACAAATGTGGTCTTTCGTCGAATCCTAGCCCACAATCATAGTCATTATTTTTGTGTTATTCGTTTAACATATATCAGAACACGTCTCTAGACATAATGTAGATGTCAAATTATACTTTTAGCCTTTAAATTAACACCAACATGATACAAGATCCAAAAAGGACCATTTGTGGAAAAGCACCCTTAAAAAAGGACTACGAGGGTTTCATTTAATAATAGAGGACTAAATAGGGAAACTCCCCTGTTATAAAGGATCAGTTATGTAATTTACTCGTAAAATTAATATTAAGGCATAATTGAATATTAATAAAGGAATTTTTGTATTGACACACCTCAAAGTTTAACAATGTTGAGTCTTTGACTAAATAAGAAAGTCAAAAGTGAACAATACTAATGGAATCAAATGAAGGAAATATATTAATAGGGTTTAATATAAAAATACTAATGTAAAGGTGATAAAGTCTCAATCCTTTGTCTCAAGTTTCTTATATACCATGCAGATGCAAATTACCATGGCGCGTGCTTAATTCTACAGACTAGTCTACCCTTTTGAAAAAAACAATCCCCCTGCATAAAATTTTTGATACAGAAAATTAATTTTTTTTAGAAATAGAAAATTAAATTATTATACAAATGAGTTTTTAACAAAAGATACTAACACCTCTTTAAAGTTCCAAATCTACTTGGGTGATGTTTAGAAACTAATACGGAGTATTTCATTTCAACTTTTGCATTTAAATTACAAGGAAAGACATATGAATTTGTAATTGAGCGTTTTAACGAATAACGAATTGGAAGAATTTACATCAAATTCAAATCCAAATTTTGAAGATTATTCAAACATGATATTTGATTCAAATCTGAATTTGAAATCTAAATTCCAATTCTCAAACACGCAATTGAATTCTGAATTCTGAATTCTAAAGTCTGATTATTAGAATTTAAATGAACATAATTATACAATTAACTAGGGGTGGGCATTCGGGTCCAGGAACCGCGGGTCGGAACCGAACCGCCAGGTTCGGGCCGAGTTAGGTCCGGGTCGTCTTTTCAAAAATTTAAAACGGTCCGGGTCGGTCTGGTTCCTATATATTTTAGGGTCGGTTCGGTTCCTCATTTTGAAATTGTTTGGGACCCGGACCGGACTCTTTTTTAAATACTAATATTATTTTTAATATTTTTTGAGTAAATATACGGTATATCCGTCTATTCCAATTAATTTTAGTAACTCTTTCGGTCCTTCCATATTCCAATCACAGTGCAGAACCGCAGAAGTGCATAAGTCATGTTCAATAAATGAAGCTAATTTCCACTGAATTAGAAAAAAAGTGTATTATTGAATCAAAAGTCATTTGCATATTTTTGTGTGTGGAATATGGTTGATTTTAAAATTTTGTTTTTTGCAGGTTTTTTGGATTTTTTGTAAGCCATGAAAATTGTCAATTTTGCTCTTTTTGAAACCTATTGACATTATAATGCCAAAATGTGGTTGTCTTCTTTTTGTTGTTGTTGTTGGATGATCATGGGGTGTAGACTTTACTCTCATGCCCCTCTTTGTCATTGTTTTTTTTCATTTATTCCTCTTTTTTGAACTTTGAAGGCATTATTCTATAATTTCTATTTGTTTTGAAGAATGTTAGTATTATGACAGGTTCGGACCCGTTGACCCGTGGAATCGGCCCGTTTCAAACAAGCCGGGTTAGGTCCGGTTCCAATTTTAAAATTTTGAAAACCCGTTCCGGCCCGGACCGTTTTAATAAAAACAAGCCGAGTCCGGTTTATATAAATTTGGACTCGGACCGGCCCGTGCCCACCCCTACAATTAACATGTTCAAATGAGCATTCCTCAAATGAAAAAACATCCAATCTCATTAAGGGCCTGTTTGGTAATAGCGTTAGCGATTAACGTTAGCATTTTGAAAAGGCTATCTACGGGCAGCGTTTAGTGTTAGCGTTTTCAAAGTAATCTGCACCGCTAAAATTTTATCCAAAACGCTAACGTTAATCTCTAACGCTATTCCCAAACAGACCCTAATTCCTCTTTGGAAGAAAGATGAATATAGTACTATAACAAAAAAAACAAAAATAAAAGACAGAAGAAACAAAAGAAATGAGTCTTCTTTAGAAACAATTGATTAACCTTTATAAAAGATGAACAATCATCATCATTAACTTACTTAATAAGAGCATACAAAGTAATTAAGAAGCTAATCAAAGAAAAAACATAAATTTAACAATAAACAAAAACAAAAAAAGGAGTTTCTTTTCTTTTTTGTCGTCTAAAATAACCAATTTTTGCATCTCAAATGAGAAATCAAAACGCCGTCGTATCATCCTTCGTTCTGCTTCTGCGGATTTGCCGGATTACAGTTACTACTACTGTTTGGGCCGTAAATCTCGATAAGTTTCTGCAAAACGGCGACTTGTGTTCGGAGCAGGACAATGTAGCTCGCCGTGTCTTGGAACAGCTGATCGGATTTCCGGTCACCGGTCACCGGAGGAATGAGCTGTCTCAGGGCCTCGATCTTGTCCGACACCGAAGAGTTCGACGGAGCTCTGTCTTTTCCGGGGCCGAATTGGGCTCTCCGGCGGGCGGCCGATCTTCTCCTCGTCTTTGTAATTCGAAGGTCGCCAGCGACGGGAATCTGTTTGGATCCCATCGCGGTTGTGGTCGGCGGGGAGGAGGATTGGAGGAGGAGTTGACGGCGGCGGCACGGCGGCTGGAGAGAGAAAGAGGGAAGAAGAAGGAAGGGACGTTCCGTTTCCGTTCCGTTTAGTAAATAGGGAGGCGTTTGGGGGAGGGGTTTAAGTAGGAAGGGAATTTGAGTAGTGCCACTATTTTCTGCTCGAATCACTATTATGCCATCACGAGTCACTTGGGGGTAGTTGTCCCTTGTCCCGCCTCACACCAATTATTTTTAGTTTTTCAAGAGAGAGCAATATTATCTTGGAGGCGGTTCCATGACATCGAAGATTAATATCATGAGATAATCCATGAGTGTTATAGTGCCCGTTCGTAAAATTTACGGTTCGTTTCTCTCTAATTCCTCAGTAAACTTTCTCACCCTCATCCCCTTCAATTGCATCCCCAATTTAATTTTGACTTTAGAGTCAAAACTCCAAAATCAAAATTAACTTGAGGTGTAATTGAAGGAGATGGAAGGTTTACCATAGGAGTATGATTATTCTAATACTCTTTTAGGATTTGTTAACTATTTGAATATTAATCAAATACAAATTCAAATCTTATTTTTAATTCATCTCATATTTGGATTTAGATTCGTATTCGAAAAACTTAAACAAATACAAATTCTAATATATCTCGGTATTTGTTTCGAATCGGTTCGTTTACGCTCTTATTCAAGACCTAGTCGGTAGAGGGTGACACGATGTGATGTCCACACTTGAGGTGTACTATCATGAACTTCATACTCGCTCCGTCTAATACTCCGTAATAAACTTCCAGTTTGGAAGGAAGTAGAAAATATCATCTTTTTTAAAATTACTTTATTTTCAAATTGGTATATTATAAAAAAGTATGTACAAATTATATTATTCAGAAGTATATAAAATTGTTACAAAACAAAATATGACAAGAATATTTTATCTTATCAAATGATTGACAAAATTTTGCAAACAAACATAAGTTATTTATCGAGAACTAACTCGTAATAGTAACCGAGAAGTGAGAAGTTTATTGCTGAAACCGACGGAGCGGGGTTAAAAGTTAAAATTAACTTGATTTAAATTAAAATATGCTATAATTATAATGTAATTCGGAATACTGAAAATAATAAATATGAGTGTAATAGTTATAGAATTTCTCTCACATTTTAGTCATCACAACATCCAAGTATTTGGCTTTGTTTGGTAACAGCGTTTTCGATTAGCGTTAGCGTTTTGGATAAAATTTTAATGGTGCAGATTAATTCTGAAAACGCTAACGCTAAAGGCTACCGTCGGATAGCTTTTTCAAAACGCTAACGCTAATCTCTAACGCTGATACCAAACGGGGCCTTTATCTCATGTGAATCGTAAGATAGATTTAGGGTCAACTTAACCCTTTTGAAGCTAATCTGAGCTCATAGTGGGGTTTTGTTTAAGAAAAAGTTAAAGGAAAAACCTAAGAAGTAAAAAAAAATTAAAACTAATGATGATCTAGATATAATAATTCTTTAAAAATAATAATAATTTAATTTGCATAAGACATACGTACGTGTACGTTGTTTCAGGTAGATGAATCATAAATAATGGGGCATCCATACAATCCGCATGTTAGTATACAACTAATAATATTTCCTGTTTCAATTTAAAACAATTTTTTTTGTGATTGGTCAAAAGAATTTTTGATTTAATTGTTTTTAGAACATAATTTTAAATTTTTTAATACTATTGGATCTATAACAATGTAACATTTTTTATACGTACTTTTTTCAAAATATTGAACACATAAGTTCAAAAACAACCTTCCATTTTTGCAACTTAATTAGACATAAGGTCCTTGGCATTTTAATACTCCCTATCTTTTTGTAAACTTTTAAAAGTCAAATATAAGGATTGTTTTCGCAAAAAATTAGTGTTCGCGTGCAAAGTTTGAACAAATCAAATTAAAGAAGCATCGTCTAGCTTTCTATTCGATCAATCACATAATTTAGGGCCGGTCTCAAAAAATGAAATAAAAATGGCTGGTCCGATATTTATATTTTGGATCATTAAGATACTTATGCTTAAAAAATAATGAAGAATTTAAAAATATGGTGCCCTACAATTTTAGGACCCCTGTGCTTTAACCACTTTACACACTCTCCGGGCCACTCATGACATAATTTTATTTCTTTTAATTTATGAAATTATGAGTCAAGTTAATTAAACATGAAACCATTTTCTTTCCGAGAGGGAGCAAGTAAAGTGAAACTTGCAGGAGGGAGGAAATGGTAGAGAAGATGGATAGGAAGATCGAGCACATGGTGAAGCACATGCATTGGCACATGCAGTAGTTGAAAGGAGATGCAAATGCATATATATATATATATATATATATATATATATATATATATATATATATATATATATATATATATATACACACACACACATATGGCAATGGCATGGCATAGCATGTGGTGATCGAGAGATAATCGCATGGACACGTACGACAGGGAAGCAGCATCACAAATACCCCGCCCCCCATGCATCCATGTTCTCCACATTCCCTGCATCATCCTAAATAGTATCCCTCCCCGTCGTTTTTCATGGTCAAACTTTAATCATTTTATTTACTTATTTTTGTCTGTTATTTGATAAAATAATATAGTCATGTCACATCTTGTTTTGTAGAATTTTTGATTTTGTATTAAAATATATATTTTTTATTTTTTAATTTCACACTATAATCAAATAAATTAAATTAAAAATAAATTCGGTCAAACGTCGTAAACTAAACTGAGAAGATCATTTTAAGACGGAGGGAGCACTACCTTATATATATATATATACACTACAAGAAACATTGTAAGTTGCAGTACTTATTTTACCACATAACCATATGTTGCAAATGTTTAAGGTGTATTTAGTTTTTCCACATTTACAAGTGTTGCCATAAAAAATCTGACCCAAATTAAACCATACAAACCAAAAATCTAAACCCAAATAGAAAAACCCAACTAACACATAACAAAAAATCTAAACGCGTACGTACACAACCACAAATCTATCCCATTTTTTATTGCTTTACATAGAAACCGTCCGTCGAATAATACTCGTATTACCATCAGATTCACGGACACATTCATTCTTTATCTTCGATCCCTCATCTTTGATTATTCAGACGCGTCAATTCTTCATCTCGATCTTTCAGATGTTCACTAGATCTTTCCTTCAACGCGCTTCCATCGCATTTTGATGCTCATTTGATCCAATATTTGGAGTACGTCGTGGATTTGTCTAATGCTTGTGCAATGGATTGTGAACTCAATTTGGGATTTTTGGAGGTGGATTCTGACGATTTGAAGGTCAACGCCATTGTCCTCACTTTTCATCTCCGACTTTTTGTGTTTTGATTCTACTCATTTCGGCATAACTAATCGGTTATCTTTGGGTTTTTTCAGCGGTATTGATTCCTCTCTCAAGGTATGATGTTAGATTCCATATCTATTTGAATTTTCATTCGATTTGAAGATTTTTGGGTTCTAATTTACTATTCACTCCTTCGTGACACTCAACTCTTCCATAAAATATACTCCGTATTATGCAACAAATCAAAATGTTTGTCCAAAACATTGTCTAGTGCCACGATAACTTTTTCAAAAATCGAACCGATAGTTGTGGCAACACACAAAATTGGATTAACTTTGACAAATGAAAATCTTCTTCCCAAAGAAAGAATAAAGCTCCTAGCGATGAGAACCAAGTGGCGGCTCCCAAAACTTTTAATTTGCTGCCACAAATTAATTATTTGGGTTTTGTAACAAATTGGCAGCGACAGGCGGCAGCGCGGGGCGGAGCGGCGACGGCGTGGTGACCGTCAGTGGCAGGCAGCGGTCAACTGTCAAAATCTAGTCAGCACTCTTTCTTTGATTTTATTTTTTCAAAAAAAATTAAAGTATTGAAAAATATGATGAGCTTTGTCCTACAGTTTGGTGAGCTTTGTAGTTGTCTTTGGTGAGTTTTGCCTCATCTGACCGTAGCATGTCATGTCACCGTAAAGTATCATATATATATTTATACTCCCTCCGTTCCACAAAACCCTTCCTCTTTCGTTTTTTTTGCTTTCCACAAAACACTTCCACTTTCTATTAAAAAACCACTTTTACCCCTACTTTTTCATACACTACCTATCACATCATTTTTCACTAATAACCAAACTATCACATACTCCGTATTACTTTTTCCCATCGCATCAGGGGCAAAATTGGAAAGTCAACCAAAATTACACTTTCCTTATTTTTCCCAAAGTCAAAACCGGAAGGATTTTGTGGAACGGATGGAGTACTAAATAACACTAAAACTTAAGTCATTTCCCTAAATAGCATGCACTTAAATTATTTTATTCCTTAAATAGCACTTAATAATGTCTCTAATGTCCTGTGATGGTAAATATTTACTTGAATAATGACTAAAAGTACTACATTGGGAAGAAAAATACATGTAGTGCTGTTTAGAGAAGACCATTATGTTTTAGTGCTATTTAAGTAAATTCCATATATATATATATATATATTGATTCAAATAAGAATAAGATCTAATGAAAGAAATAAGAATAATTATGCACCGTTGGATTAAGCCCCTATGATTCATCATCTACCCATCTTACAAAGGGTAAGGAGGTATTTTACATTGAAATCAGTTTCTCTCTCTCAATCCCGTCTTCATCTTCCCGAGATCATCGCATACACTCCATCTTCCAGATTCCTTCCAAATCTTGCGTCATAATCTGGTAGGCAAATCCTAATTTATCAATTTTGATTTCTAATCTCTCTGTTGAAGGTGATTATATTTACCGATTTCAGAATCCAATTTTTTGTTCTTCTTCTTCTAGTTATTACATGATGGGTCCATAAAGACGAGGCCATGGATCTGTATGAAGTTCGACAGTCAAGATGTAAAAAGCATAGATGATGTTTGATGAATTGGCCGACTGATTCTCTTGCTAATTTAGGTACGACTAATCATAGATTTACTCCTCATGAATTCACATTTTTGAATTATTTAATTTTATTCCTTTTGCTTTGGTGTGTCATTGGAGGAAGAAATCTTCTTGTTCGACATTCAAATCACTTCTCAATTTGGCATTCCACTCTTTATGTTTTGATTCATGTTTCAATTTTCTCATTCTTTTTGCTAAACATGATATTTTTTGTTTGACAGCACACAATTTCAAAATCATTTGTTCATGTGAATTNAGGTGTCATTATTCACTAATCCACAAATTAATACAAAAATTAAATAAAATATAAAAGCAAGACACAATGCATATATCAGATTATCAGCTAGCATAGTGCAATAACATTAAAAAGTCTTTATAAATTTTTAAGCTTTTACTTTAAAATGTGAGAAACTTATAATAAAATGTGATAATATAAAAAAATAACCAAATATAGTTAACCAAAAAATGATAAAAATAACGTGACAAGAAAGTATTATTTATAAATTTGAAAAAAAATCAAAGTAAATAAATAAATCTTTTCCACCGTGTGAAATGCATTAAAATAATGCATATGAGGAATAAAGAGTGCAATAGAAAAAAATATTTAATATTAATTTTTATTGAAGAAAAATGGCAAAAAAAAAATAAAAAATGAGAGAAAAAAAGATAAAAACGTGACAACAGATCCAAAAAAGAATCTAAGTGGAAGTCAAATATATGGAAAGCATTAATTTTGGTAATGGATAGTTGCGTGTCATCCATGACCATTTTAAATCCAATACGATTTTACAATATTGCCCCTATTACTCTTTGATTTTAATTCACAATCAATGAATTGATTTCCTTACCTTATAAAACCTAGTGGTGCCCTCCATTTTGTAGAAGGCTTCCATCCATTGATCATTTGAGATCAATGGATCTCATTCATTCTTATTTCTTTCGTAGAAGATCATTCTTATTGGAACCCACCCCTATATATATATATATATATTGTGTGTGTGTGTGTGCAATTTAAATGGTCTATAACATAAAAAATCAAGTTGTTTTAATATTTGATATTGTACATTCAAAATAATTCCATTCAACTTTTGCATGGCACGGGTTAAAATATCTGGGCCTTGTTTGGGAACAGCTTTTTCAATTAGCGTTAGCGCTTAAGATAAAATTTTAATGGTGTAAATTAATTTTGAAAACGCTAAAGGCTATCGTCAGATAGCCTTTTCAAAACGCTAAAACTAATCTCTAACACTGATGCCAAACAGGACTTTATACTACTATATATATATATATATATATATATATATATGTATATATATATATATATATATATAGAGAGAGAGAGAGAGCTTTTATTGTTACAACAATAATTTTTACAACATATCTACAATGAATCAATCAGGACGCCTATACTTTTTGTTTCCCTCACTAAGGCTCCGTTCCGTTCAACTTATTTTTTCTTATTTTTTTTATTCTTATTAAAATCAGATCATATCAGACCAGATCATATCTGATCTGATTTGATGATCTGATCAAATCCAATCAGATTAGATCAGAACTGATCAAATCCCATCCAGAATTATTATTATTATTATTATTATTATTATTATTATTATTATTATTATTATTACTATTATCATCATCATCATCATCATCATCATCATCATCATCATCATCATCATCATCATTATTATTAAAAATGAAAAGGAGTAAACTTTAGAAACAAGTTAAATAGAAAATTGAGAAAGTAATCTTTAATTATTAAACATCGAAAAATTTATTTTTAAAATATATTGACAATGTCAATCTAATTGTACATCTAAAATACATTTTTATTGCTACCTGTAATTTGAGTTTATAAAGTTTTGATCTTTTATAGGATGAGATATTTTAATAAAAATACTATCTCTTCAATATACTCCGTATTGATTATCTAAATTTAATTACTTTTTGATGTATATATAAATTAAATATTTATTCTAATGTATATATGAAGTAATTATTAAAATATTAAATTAATATTCTAATTTCACAAAAAAATAATCATAAAATAAAAAAATATTATTACATTATAATATGAATAAGTATTCTAATATATGAATTAACTAATTTAATTTTATTAAAAAATAATCATAAAATAAAAAATATTGATTATATTATAATATGATGATCATTACAATTTTCAAAACGGTATACTCCATCCGTTCCATAAAATCCTTCTCCTTTCGTTTTTTTTGAATTCTCTAAAACACTTCCACTTTCTATTAAAAAACCACTTTTACCCTTATTTTTTCATACCCTACCTATCACATCATACTTTTTCACTAATAACCAAACTATCACATCTTACTTTTACCCATCGCATCAGGGATAAAATTGGAAAGTTAACCAAAATTACACTTCCCTTATTTTTGCCTAAAGTCAAAAGTAGAAGGGTTTAAAGGAACGGAGGGAGTAATAAAGTCAAATCAAATTATTGATTTGAATTTTAAATCAAATCATAATTAATCAGATCAGATCAGATCAGAACTTATTAAAATCAGATCAGATCAGAAAAATAAGTTGAATGGAACGGAGCCTAACTCCTCGCATCCCTCCTAAGTCATATTTTACCCCTTTTCAATTATATTGTGTTTATAGTTTACTTTAGTTTCTTCATATTTAGGTTTTTTTATAAAGAATACTCTCTTTGTCTTAATAAAATAAAATAGTCTTATCGCCTTTCTTTTGGTAAAATTTTTTGACATAATTTTTAATATGTTATTTTTATTTATCAAAGATGTATTAATTTATAAATAGAATAATTTCAAAAATCAATAGATTTTACCACGTAAATCTCAATTTATAATTAAAATTAAGACGTAGAGACTATGAATGATGGGTAGGATTACTATTAATGAACATGGTGGGATGAATAAAATGCAAAGAGTGTGAAGAGACACGTGATGTGACTGATGCTCAACTTTAAGGTACCAGATTAGTTTAATCACATGGAAACATGTGGTAACTACTCCGGTATATACGCATGTGCGCCACGTGTAAGCAGAGGCACGTGTTTAATTAAACCTTAATCTAGGACTCTAAGCTAGCTATAAATGGTCAACTCCTCTCACAAATTCTCCTTCCCCAATTGAACTCTTTTTCAACAAAAAAAAGTTTGGTCTGGATCATTATAATTTATATTCCACTTTGCAAGCACCTTAATATTATTTTTCCTTTCGTCTAACAATAAAATTCTTATTCACTATTTTTAGAGTTAAACTTTAATTTTAGGTAATTTTAAAATATAAAGGTATATATAGCAAGCCTCTCTAAATATAACAAACCATGATATTGATTAAATATTTGAATTTTCTCTCATTTCCCTTCTCAAAAGAAACAAGTAAAATATTACTATCTTCATCCCTATTTTAATTTTAGGTCAAATTAAATCAATTTTTTTTCAAAATATTCCTAATCAATGAGTAGACTCATATGTACTTTTTGCACATAGGGGGTGGGGATATATATTACTCCCTCCGTCCCCCTGTATTTGTCCACATTTGACTTTTGGAACTGTTCATCTAAGCACTTTGATTCATCAAATTTTCTTAATGTGTAAGCCTAAATATAGTCATGTGTGGTCTTGTTTGATTTGTCTTAACATATAAATTATTAATATATAATTTTTATAATTTTTTAATATACAAATTACAAGATAAAATGAATTAAAAAAGTGCATTGGATGGTGTATAAAAATGAAAGTTGACAAATACAGGGGGACGGAGGGAGTAAGAAAAGAGGCATTTCAGTCTTAAAGGTGTCTAAAAATTAGCAAAGTAGGATATTATAATCCATTTTAGATAATAAAAAGTAATATTGTAATCGAAATACGGACAAGTAAGTAAAGGAGGGTGGGGGGAGGGGCAGAAAAAGAAGGCATGAGGGGGGCTGCAAAACAAGAAGAAGTTAGGAGATTGTGGGGGTGGGAAGAAAAAGAGCAAGAGGAGAATAGGTGCCCGGAGATTAAGAAAAGAAATGGGGATGAAACTGAAAATTACGTTTTAAAATACTTAAAGTATTTAACGTGAAAGATTCTTCAAAGTTAAATGATTTGGGTTGTGCTCCGTTCGCCTCATCTGGTCTGATATGATATGATTTTTTGAAAGTCTGATCTGGTCTGATATGATCTGATTGCAGTTATAATTAAAGCTGTTTCTGATTTTTTGAAAGTCTAATCTGGTCTTATCTGATCTGATTATAAAAACAATAAGTAATAAGCATAAAAAATAAGTTAAACGTAATGTTGTCTTGATGGTCACCTGAAATCGACTCCAAGTACTATATGTGAAACATTTTTCAATGTTTAGCTATTTTTGTGATTTGAAATGAAGATTTAGTACCAAAGTAAAAAAAATATAACTAAAAATCCAAGTACCGTACAAGAAATTTATGTATAAAACTTTTCGAGTTTAAATGAATAATATTGAATTAAATTTAATTGAATTTTTAAATATTGAAATAAATAAGATTAATAAGTATTGCATTTTATGATACTAACATTAGTATAAAAATCATTTCATTAGATTTATGTTATGGAAGGCTTCCAAGTTTTATTTTATGTGGTATGAATATCAATATAAATTAAGAGTACGTAATTGATAATTAAATTTTATTTAATTTGACTAAAAAAATAAAACTGAATGGATACACCGAAACGAAAGTAGTATATATTATCCTTCTAAAAATCACCCTAAATAGGAATAAAACATAGAGAAAAGTATCAAAATAGGACTTTCATGTTTTTTTCCTGAACATTGTACATGTGCATATTACGGAGTACTATACTTTTTTTTGTAATGTACATGACCATATTTGGTAATGTAAGTCCTATTTCGGGAAAAAAATATGAAAATCCTATTTTGGAATATATTCAATGTTTTAGTATTACTTTGGTCTTTCTCCCTTATCTTTTTTTTTGAGAGAGTTTAAGAATTAAATTATCCTAGATGTATTTGTACATTTATGTTACCACACGCCATTCGTGTGTTTTCTCATTTAAACGATGCATTAGAACCCTTCAGTGACACTAGGTAGTTAGTGTCCATCTAAGTCACTTAATATAATATTGTTCCATTTGTAAAATTAACTATTTTTACCCTCTAATCCATACTAATTAAACACTCCCAAGCCCAACCCCCCATACTAGTTGTATGTCAATAATAATTGTAACATCGGGGATAAATATGAAAAATCAAAAATATTTTTATGTTTGTTTAAAATTTCTTGAAATTTTCCCTTTCAAACCGACAAAATATGTCTCTAAGATGTTGAAATTATTGAATGAGTGTCAAAGAATTAAGTTACATCTACCCTAAATATTGTATCCCAAAATATACCTTTATTTTGTGTTAATGTGATTTTAAGATGATGGTTCACACCGACATTTAATGCTAGTACAATTTTTTTAATTACACTAGCATATTGTAATATCGTGTCAGTGTAAACCATTAAAATACCGTAGAACTTTTAAATACTTTGGAGTACATTTTATGTGATATTTCTTGCATAGTTGGGTGTCAAGAGTACACTACACATATATTCCTTTTGTTTGAGAAGTAGGTGGGGGCAGGGGTGGGCTTTAGGGGGACACGCTAATGTGCCTTCAATTAAGTTGGCAGGGGACGGGCCTAGGCCGCAGTGGACCCAATAACATGCCTTGTTCCGTTTATTGACCCGCTTTTCTCAGTCGGACCCGTCGTCTCACTTACTTAGCCCACTTGTTATCTCTGCCTTCCAACACCTGCACTTGTTTTCCATGTTGGCTTCTTTGTTGTTCTTGTAATAATTATTTTTTCACACTTTTCTTTTGTTATATTTTTTTACTTTATTGTGTGAATATATATATATATATATATAGAGAGAGTAAATTTCATAAAAGTTTCTCAGTTATAGGTCGTTTTACATATTTAGTCTCTACATATCAAATATTACTAATTTAATCCCCAATTATTAGATTCATTTCCATGAATGGTCCTTTGTTAACATTTTCGTTAAAAACGTGGATAAAATTGTAAATTCACACTCCTTTCTCTTCTCAATTAAGCTTCCTCCCTCCCCTCGCACTCCTTTCCCAAACCCGTCGCTGAGTTTGAAGCTTTGAATCCAAGTTTGAAACCAGTAACCTTCATGGATGAGTTTTAATGTTTATTTTCTTTGCAATTTCTTGAGACTAACCGATAAAAATCATCCATAAAGCTTATTGGTTTTGATTTTAGGTTCCACCAAGAAGACTAATAATTGAGAGAGGAGTCATCATTTCAGTTTTGGGTTAGGAGCTTCAAACTTAGCGACGAGTTTGGGAAAGAGTACGAGAGGATGTAGGAAGCTTAATTGGGAGAGAGAGAAGTATGAATATACAATTTTATCCATGTTCTTAACAAAAACGTTAAGAAAGGAGCATTCGTGAAAAATGATATAATAATTGGGGACTTAATTAGTAATATTTGATATATAGGGACTACATATGTAAAACGACCTATAACTAGGGACCTTTTATGAAATTTACTCATATATATATGGTGAAAATCAGATCTAATGAAAGAAATAGAAATGCATGTAGTGTATTAAAGTACGTATAAGATTTAACGGTCATTAAAATTAAAAAAATAGAATAAATCTAGAAAGTTGTGATGACATTTTAATAAATAAGGGCATGTTTGGGGAAGTGTTTTGGATAAAATTTTAGCGGTGCAGATTACTTTCAAAACACTAACGTTAAACGCTGCCCGTAGATAGTTTTTTCAAAACACTAATGCTAATCGCTAACGTTATCTCCAGACAGACTATAAGTGAAACTTTGTTGGTACCGCAAAGATGCATCACCAAGAGGGCATCCGCCTAGGACCTAAAAGAACAAAGACGTCCAATTCTTTTAACCCTATATAGTACAGATCGGAGTATAATATTTTCTATCTATTACATTATTGAAAAAAAATATTCTACTTCTATATAAATTTCCACCTTTAATGCTCTCACCGTCCCGAAATATATTATAATTTTTTACTCTCTCACATCTCGATAACCTTTATTTATTTGTGTGTTTTCATTGAATATTTGATAAAATAAAATATTATTGTCACCTCTCGTTTTGTAGAACTTTTGACATAATTTTTTAATATGCAATTTTTATTTTTTATCGATATACCAATTTATAAATAAAATAATTTCAAAAAATAAGAGATTTTGCTTCAGAACTTCTAATTTGTAATCAAATTAGGATTTGAGAGAGTATTATCTATTTTAATACTACAAGATAGTTCTTATTAGGTTACGTTCTGTTTGTCTGATCTGATTTTTCAAAAATCTAATCTTATAATTAGAATTAAAACTATTTCTTATTTGATCTGATCTATTAAACCCTCCCTTTCGCGTACGTGTAATGGAGATCCATCGACCGAAGTTAACTGACACGTACATGTGGGAAGTTAGAATTGAAGATACTCCCACGCTTTCAATAATTTGCATGTGCGGGTGTCGTAAATATTAAATACTCCCTCCGTCCCAAAAAGAATGGGACGGTTTGACTTTTTGGGAAATTAAGGGAGAGATATTTTGGTATTGACTTTTCAAAAATACCCTTGGTGTGATGGGTAAAAGTAGGATGTGATGGGTAAATTATTAGAAAAAAAGTATGATGTGATAGGTAGGGTATGAAAAAGTAAGGGGTAAAAGTGGTTTTTTAATAGAAATGTAACGGACTTTACGGGACGCAGTTTTTTATAAACGTAACAAACTTTTTGGGACAGAGGAAGTATTTAAGTACTTTACCTCATTTCCATGAATTTAATCTAATATGTGAAGTAGCAAAGAAAAATGTTAGGGGTACACCATACTAAAGGTGTACCCCATTTGTCCACCATCCCCTCCATAACCACAAACAAAAGGCAAGAAATTTAAAAAAATTAAATAAATAAAAATAAAATAAAATTGAGTGGTGAAGAGTGGGGTGGGGGACAAATGGGGTACACCTTTGGTGTACCCCTAGCATTGCTCTTAAGCAAATTGTTGAAGGGTAAAAAAAGCTCTCTATGTAATTAAAATTTGCTTCCTCCGTCCCGGAGTATTCGTCCAGTTTTGACTTTTGGAACTGTTCATCTAAGTACTTTGACTCATCAAATTCTCTCAATGTGTAAGCCTAAATATAGTCATGTGTGATCTTGTTTGATTTATCTTAACATATAGATTATTAATATATAATTTCTATAATTTTTTAATATACAAATTACAAGATAAAATGGATTAAATAAGTGTATTGGATGGTGTGTAAAAATGAAAGTGGACAAATACTCTGGGACGGATGTAGTATTTAATAGATAGAGAGAGTTGTTGATAGGCTTAATAGCCAAATATTTATGACTCTGTAACAAAATAAGAAATAAAAGAAGTGTAATACTCCTTCCGATCCATCCCATAAAACATATTGATCTCCTTTCTTTTCTCACCTGTTCCAAAAAGTATTTTTCATTTATATTAATATGTTACATTTATTTCTATTAATTCTTAACACACATATCACGTCATATTTTTTCACTATTAATTCTATCTATCTATCACATCTTACTTTTATTCATTATATCCAAAGATATTTTTGGAAACTCAATATTAAAATATACTTCTTTTAAATATGTTAAAAGTCAAAATAATCAAAAAAAAATTGTAGGCCGGAAAGAGTAATTTGTTTCTCAAATATCTAAAAATTAAAGTGTAACAAATTTTATATTTTATAAATTATAAGTGGGATGGAGAAGTAAAATTCCCATCCAACGTCATGTGGAGGAATCTAAAATACACATACATTTGATTGAAAGCTATGGGATCCGGCGCGGCCCGACACCACATGCATGCAAAAAATTGATTCCTCACATGCACATACTTAATGACCGAGTCCCGTTACAACCCCATCAAGAATGACAATATATATGAACATCTAAGAGACAATGAATTTCATATGCTTGAAAAAAATCTTCCAATTAGGCGTTATTAAGTTTGTCTCATTTTATTTTATATTTAATTTATTTAATTGTATGTGAAAAGTTTAAGAATTAAATGTACGGAGTATATAGTAACAAATTACTCCCTCTGTTTCCATAAATACTTCTTATTTTGACTAATGAAAGAAGTAATGAGTGTATGTTTATGATTGACTTTCCAATTTTGCCCTTGATGAGATGGATAAAAATAAGATGTAATAAGTAGATTATTAGTGAAAAAATATGATATGATATGTAGGATAAGAAAAATAGGTATAAAAGTGATTTTTAATAAAAAGTGAAAGTGTTTAGGAGAAAGAGAAAATAAATACGTAAAAGAATGAATGTTTTAAGAAACGAAGGGAGTACTTGAAAGGTTCTATAAAACAAAAGGTGACAAAATATACTCCCTTAGCTTTGTCTAAAAAAATTTATGTTTCATTTTTTTGTGCATTTCATAGAACATGTACTTCTATTTCTAAAATATCTTCAAAATAACTTCTACCAATAATAAAGGAGAAATATGATGAATCATAGACATTATAGATATGTATTTAGGCGAATCCTTGGGTTCTCCTCCTAAATAGCGTGTTTTAAAACACTCTTTATGTGAACCAATAACTAATAGACACATATGCAACCTCATTCAAGTATGGTCAAATAATTTTTTTACTTTGCAATTAGTCTCTTGGATATCCTAGCAAATTAATACCCAATTTTCAATAATAATAATATTTTGTCTATGATCATATAATTATTATATATATATTACTATACAATTAAATCATGTTAGATTATTTAATGTTGCATATACTTTAATATTAATAATATCTTCCCTAAAAAAATAATTTCTTATATGATATTATATACAATTAATATTATCAAGTTATAGTTATTATTATTATTTTAGTAACAATAGCATGTTAAAAAAGTTTAGTAATTAACAATAATATATAATAAATTTTAGGCTAAACTCCATTATTAGTCCTTCAACTTTATCAATTGTGCACGATTGGTCCTTTAAGTTTTAAAAGTCCATAAATAGTCCTTCAACTTTATGAGTTATGCACGATTGGTCCTTCAAGTTTTAAAAGTGCATAAATAGTCCTTCAAGTACACGTCAGCCATCCAAATGATCGAGGTCCTTTTTTACAATAAATGTTAAAAGTTAAATGGAATACTAGCTCCATATAATACGGAGTAATCGTACCTAGTGGAATTTACTCGTATTATATGAAACTAGTATTCCGTTTAACTTTTAATATTTACTGTCAAAATGACTTCATCTGGAGGGCTGACGTATACCTGAAGGACTATTTATGGACTTTTGAAACTTGAAGGACCAATGGTGCAGAACTCATAAAGTTGAAGGACTATTTATGAACTTTTGAAACTTGAAGGACCAATCGTGCACAACTGATAAACTTGAAGAACCAATCGTGCACAATCGGGTATTAATTTGCTAAGATATTCAAGGGACTAATTGCAAAGTAAAAAATTTATTTGACCATACTTGAATTATGTGGCATATGTGTTCATGTGTCTATTAGTTATTGGTACACATGCGGAGTGTTTTAAAATACCCTATTTAGGAGGTGCAACTAAGGATTTGCCTAATTTAAAATAAGCAAACAAAATGAGTTAATTTTGACCTTAAAAATAGTCTTTGGAAAATCTATAGGGAGAAGGGTGTAATAACTATTTTAGGGAAAACTATAATAATGGGATGGAATTTGAGTTCCACACTCTCACATTGTCATCTGCGACTATGCGGGTCATTGCTTTGTCATTTTTTACTCTTTTTTAAGAACATTGGTTATTCGTGAGTTTTCTTTTTTATGATCAAATAATTAAAAAAATTTATTATTAAAATGCCTAAAATTTAAAGGTGCAAACAGTATTGACTTACATTATCTACTGCACGACATGTCACTCTATTCACTTAATATTTGCTAACTGGACCATTTTTCATTAGTTCAAATGTTCTACGTGAGCGTGTATCATTTCATTTTTACTTCATCATTGCTCATGCTCTTACCATATGGAGTAATTTTCTACTACTAATGCAAAGTAAAGGCCATCAAATTGGGGCTGGTTCCGTTGATGATCCCTGCCCCACAACCCATCCGGTAAAATCATCTTCCCCTGTCCTAGTTTGACCCAAACCTAATCCCCAACTCTTTCAGTTTCATTCTTTAAAATAATTTTGTAACGATTTTATTTGTGAATTTAACATTCCTCATTAAGGATACTACATAAAAAACCAAGAAGTTTTGATAGTTAAGTAATAAGTAATCAATGGGCCATTTGGAAAACAATTAACCATCGTGGTCAGGGATAGACTCTCTGGTATTGGCCCCGTTTCGCATCAGCATTAAAGATTAGCGTTAGCATTTTGAAAAAGCTATCCGACGGTAGCCTTTAACGTTAGTATTTTCAAAATTAATATGCACCATTAGAATTTTATCCAAAACACCACTCTAATGGAAAAGTATCTTACCAAATAAAGTGGGGTCGCTGAGAGAATGGCGCACCCAACCCAGGATCGTCTTCTCGATCTCAATCTTTCCCCCTATCAAACTTATCAGAGTCTCCATTAGGGCTCATACCATCTGGTAATTTGAGCTATTTTCATCTTATTCAACTGAATCTTATCCTAATGATCAGATCTTTCTATAACCATAATAAGAATTCTCCGTTCCATGTCGACGAAGAACTTTACTTTGTCTATTGGTTTCTGCTATTCGATTAATTACAATTCGATCAGCAGTTTGATTTGATTTATACTTCAATCGCGTGTATGTGCAAGCATTATATTTCTTTTATAATACGAAGTAAGAAAAATGTCGTATATAGCATTACATGTATTGGGGGTTCTGACTTTCTGTGTCTGAATTTGTACATTTATCGTCAATCTTGTCCTCCCATTCCTGGTTCATATCTGCATCATATTATCTGTCTAAACCATCTTAAATGTGTGTATATCTCGATTTGTATGGTTTTCACTTGCATCGTATTGCATAATCTGCATTATGGCCATTTTGTTTTGACTTTTGACAAGAGAAGATTTCTTAGGTTTGGCATGTGAATATGTCATGTTTATAGGATAAGCAATCCTTTTCACATGTGTGTCTAATTTCTGGCTAGTCTTTCATGGCCAGAAACAGCATTCAAAGTCATTGAAAGAGGCAAGGATAGATGACACCTTTTGTTGCCTTTGTGACTGCCTTGCCCCGTAGTTAACCATCTAGCTCCTCCTCCTTTCCTATTTAAGTGCCCACCTTGAGAGGCTTACCCTTAATCACCACTTAGTTTAGTAGTTTCACAATGGACTACTTCTGCTTATGCCAATTTTTTTACATTAACTGGTCTGTTCTGCAACTTTTTCTTGCTTGGCTTGCATTGAAAGATGCATTTTTGGTATTTGACCAATTTTTTTCGTTATTCTTGTGGCTCTGACTCTTATTTTACAGTTGAATATTATGTTCAAAAGATTGATGATATGTGTTACTGCACAGGGAAAAAACTGCTGAATTACAGCTCTGGCAATCAAACTTCCTTTATGAGTCATTTAAGCTAAATACAAAGGTTGCAATTTAGTTCTATCATTTTGAGAAAAATGCATTGCGAAGAAATTCTGAAGGCTGTCTTCCCTTTCTTGGACGGCAGTGACCTTGCTACATGCATGTTAGTTTGCAAACAGTGGCGTGAAATTGCACAAGATGATTACCTCTGGAAATGTCTGTGCATAAAGAAGTGGCCATCAATATGCAAGCGCCCATCCCCTCCCACTGAAACCTTCTGCAAGTTATTCCAGACATTTTATAAGCACAAGGATAGCAAAGTCATTCTCCCTCCTAGATTGTCTTTCAATGACTTGGAATTCTACATTGACATTTGGGCTGAAGAAAAGATAATTTACTCAGAAGTGATACCGGGGCCTGTTCTCCGGAGGGGGGCATGGGTCCCGCCTCCTGGCATCTGCAATGTTTTAAGGTTTCATTTGGAAGGGCCAGAATACAAGATGACCATTCCCGTAGAACCAAGGTTCACTGTTCCTTTGAGCCAGACAGTGAGTGTTTCGGTGCTTGTAGGGCGGAAGGATAAGAATAAAGTTGCTTGCATTATTAACAAATCCATTTTTGATTATGTGGACCGAACAGCATACCGGGCTTTAGCATACGACTATCTCGAGTTCTCCTCTCCAGTTTGCTTATTTGTATCTGGCATTCGAGCATGGATATCATTACTCTTCATGGACCATGGCAAAGAAGGGGTTACTGATGTGGTTATTGATGTTTTTGGGATTGAAATGGATTTCTGTGATGCAGCTAATTCAGAAGACGAGGTTTTGTGGCTTCTTGACATGCTAGATTGGAAGTGAGCTTGCGTGGCTTTCTAATGTTTCTGCAAGGACCATAGTTTTGACCCCCCTTCATTCCAATCCAATGCTTGTATGCTCTTCATCATTGATGCGATTGTGGGGCTATATCTGTGTATAAAATGTAAAAAAAAAATTCTCTGTCTTCTAGTTCATGCAGTCCCAGTTTTATATATGCACCCGCCCATACAAAAGAAGGCAAAAATGTGATCTTGTTTGTTGTCATAGACCAACTTCTTTATTTATGATGCAATAAAATTTAAAATTTCTTCTTAACAACTGTCATACAATTATTTCTTACCTTGCTCAATGTCAGGGCACTTTGAATTGTATTTTGAGGTAATTTACAGGAAACCCATTGCTCATAATGCAGTCATAGGGCTCTGTGGGTATGATGGGCGAATAAAGTAATCATTACTCATTTCCACCGACATTTAACAGTGAAAATTTCATATTACCGCTTTTAAGAATAGTACTTGGTAACAATGTTGCGTCCTAGCACAATGGAGGGATGGGAGAATTCTTATGTCTACCTCTAAACAAGAAATAACAATTAGTTCATTAAGATTGCTTATAAGGAACATCATCTTATGTACTGGCAAGATTTTTCACCACCTGTTCTTTGATAAGTCTTCTCATGATTTTTCCCGAAGGTGATTTAGGAATGGTGTCAACAAATTGCAGAACTCTAACACGCTTGTAGTGCGCAACGCAAGATGCTACATAGTTCTTTATGTCCTCTCCAGTATCCTTTGCTCCATGCGACAAAACGACACATGCAGCAGGAATCTCACCAGCTTCTTCATCAGGTAACCTGCAATTTAGATTTCATTGCTAAATTAATGCTGGCACCACCTCTCAAGTCCATACATGTATGCAGTTCATAAAGATAATGTTTTCTTTAAAAATAACTTTTTTAATTTCCACTTACCCAACAACAGCAGCATCTTCGACTGAAGGATGACTGAGAAGTGTTGCTTCCAACTCTGCAGGAGCTACCTGTAAGTTTAATTCACCAATCTTGATTACTTGAGGAAAGCTCGGCCTGTTTCTAGGTTCAAAATTAAGTATTCCCTTTATTGACAATAAGTGTAACATTGGATATTTTTTTGTTGTTCAGAGTTAGTGTTGCTTTATAAAAATAAGGGGGCAGTTAATGCCAATTCCCCCCTTTTCCCTTTACGAAGTCAAGACAGCATATTCAATGTTAATAGGGGTATCTTGAGATCTATATATATATATATATATATATATATCATTTTATGATTCCTTAATCTTTCAAAGCGACACTTATTGTGAACCTAAGGGAGTATGAGTTAGCCATTAGTAATATTTTTACTTGGAAACCCTTGAACTTGATCAGCTCTTTGATGCGGTCCACAATGAAGATATCTCCATCATCATCAATGTAACCAATGTCTCCGGTATGGAGCCAGCCATCCTTGTCTATTGTAAGTGCAGTCTCATACTCGTTATTGTAGTAACCTAAAAATTAGTTTCTGTGAGCAGAAAAGGATTTTGATTCGACGAAAGAATGAATTGCAGAATTAATATTTTCCACCTTTCATTACACATTGGCTTCTAACACAAATCTCTCCCGGGGTGTTTTTTGGAAGAGATAAACCAGATTCAGGATCAATGAACTTCACTTCCAAATTAGGAAGAATAAAACCTACTGAATTTTTCTTGGCAATGGCATGATCCATTCTTGGATCTCCGTGAGTAAGTGTGATGCAGCTGTGCTCAGTCATCCCATATGCCTAGCAAGTAGCAACAAAACCAGTATTGTTAGGGGTGTGTTTGGTTCATAGAATATGATATTACTATTTTGTCTTTAAAATATTACAAAGGTTATGACAAGTTAGTCAGAGTTACCCCCAACATTACATCAGTTTCTTACATGGAGGTTATCTCAAACCCTGAACCAGACAAGGTTTTCTCACTTTACCTTGGTTGCATTACCATGGAAATGTCAGATTACCTAGATCAAATGCTTGGCTTTTAATTATACCAGTTTTGTGTTAAGTAAACTTGAATATGGAGGGATTTTCTCTGACCTCTTGGACTTGGACATCGGGGAATTTCTTCTGGAATTCATTAAGAATTTCCGGTGCTAGTGGGGCAGCAGCCGTCATGATGGATTTGAGTTTGAGCTTGGTGAGATCATAGGTATCCACAATGGGGTTCTTGACCAAACCCAAAATGATGGGTGGCACAATTGGTGCAAAATTGACTTCATGGGTGATGAGTGCATCAAGAAATGCTCCCAGTTCATATCGGCGCATCACCACCACTCTCCCTTTGTTTCTCATGGTTGCACAACAAATCCCAACCAATCCATATATGTGGAAGAATGGGATCAGCCCTAGTATAACCACATTCCCTATTAACTCCGGTCCTACGCTGAAAAGTGAGGAGCAAAGGTTAGCCACCACATTCCTATGTGTCAGCATCACCCCCTTTGACACCCCAGTTGTGCCCGATGAGAATGGAAGGGCACAGAGATCACTCTGCCTCACCACCTCATCTTCTGGTATAGTGAGGTCATTGCTCGCACGGTCTGCAGCTTGGAGCAATTCATCCCAGTTTATTGTCCCCTGAACTTGCTCTTCATCTACTACTATCACTGGAATGCCCAAATCTTTCACCTGTCATATGTGAAGATAGATTAAAAAAAGTTGTTTTGCTTACTGATATCAGGTTTTCTAAGGAAATGACTCTTCACCACACATGGAGAGGACATCGTATGCAACACCATTATTGGCGGTACGTTTTAAATTTCAAGTATATGTCCTGTCAATTATTTGTACCATTCTACCCATCTGTTCCTATATATCTGTTTCTATTGATCAAATTCCAAAGGGGGGAAAACTATAATTACAAACGAACTTTAAAAAAATGCACTTGTAGTATGACTAATCAGAAATATATATAGGAATGATAAATTCGTCAAAAAGTTACACTATATATGGAGGGAATCTGGGAATGTTCACTCTCATTCTAATTGCTCTGTTTTATCATTTGAAAAAAAAGGGTGAAAATTTGGTAACCAGTAATTATTGTTCATAAGGGAAATATTTTTTTGCAAGCACTCATCCCCAGATCCTACTTTTTTTGAGATTCTACTGAGTTTGTTGTTGCTGAAGGACACAGTAACAAAAGCAAACAGTAACATAAATAACCATCTATACGTGTGGGACTGGGAGGGCAGATGGCAGGTTGAAATTACCATCTACACAGTAACATAAAAAACTTTGTTGAAATTACCTTGTGACAAGTTGGTGCATCAGTAACAAGGAGCTTCGCGTCTGCGACTTCAGCTTGCTTCTTCAGTTCAGATGTATGCGATGCTGGGTTTGCACCAGATATGACCCCACCTGCAGCCATGATTCCCAGTGCGATAATGGCGTACTCAGCCACATTTGGGAGCACGACCACCACCACCCTACCCTTCCTCAACCCTAGTGACCTTAGTGCCTTGGCGAACCTCCGGGTGTCCCTCAAGACCTGGCCATAGGTGTACTCTCTCCCAGTGGTGGAGTCTACTAAGGCCACATTGTTAGTGTAGGGCTCTATGTTGTGAAGCACGAAATCGGGCAGAGTCATGTCATCTGGAACTTGCACCGGGGGATATTTGCTCCGGAAAATATGGTCTTCGTTCGGTTTCGCCATGGCCTGTTGCCCAACCTCAGATCCCATGCTTGGCAGTACTTTGTTGTGTTTCCTAGGAAAAATGAAACTAGTAGTTTGATGTTCTGAGTGTGTTGATATAATAATTTATAGAAGTGTGTTAGCAATTATTTTTTTAAAGTTGGGGGTAGGAAAAGAGTAGAAAGAATGCAAAGTGGATGGTGAAATTGTAGTAGGCAATTTTATAGGTAGGAATTTGTTGAATCATTCCATTTTGCATTCATAAAAACTGCTGTGACTTGCCAAATGTTTCTTTTGCCCATTTGTGTATTTCCTACTCCAGGTTTTAATATGATTAGAATAAGTTTTGATTTGGTTTGATCTGATTGCAGGTGTATTTAAAATTATTTCTAATCTGATTACAATAAGAATAAGTAATAACTAATAAGTATTTTGTAATAAGAATATGTTGAAGAAAATGAGTTCTAATGCTTCCTCTATTGTAGATTACATGCAATTTACAGTTTGATTTTTTCTGTCAATGTTTGATTACTCTGGTTAGTTCTTAAATTATTTTTCTCGGCACAAAAACAAAAATCCACTTTAACTAGACATGAATATTAGGAAAATATATTTGATTGAGATTTATTTACTGTCAAAGTTCATTGGTTATTGTTGTTAGTTCTTAAAACTTACGAAGTATTATATTTTCTCCGCACAAAATAGAAATTCGCTCTGACCGAACATAAAGGAGTACAAAGATAATTTTGGGATGAACAAAAGAAAATGCAAATATAACTTTGGAACTGATTTAGTATTACTTTATTAGATCAAAAACAAGATTATTTACTCCGTACTATGCAAAGATAACCTTGACAAAACTCTAAGAATTAAATCTGAAACAAAAACAAGATTGTGTATACATAATGATGACACTAAACAAGAATACTTATTGAGGGAATCCTATTAACTTGTTCCAACCTAGGACAATAAACTCCTTGTGAAATTCAAGAGATTAAATCTAATCGATTACTTAATTCAACTGAATATCTTTATTATATACTAGTACCAATTACTTTTTTCTTCAATTCTGATTGTGACATTAGATATCAAAACATATTTTATATCGGTCCAAAGCTCAATAATAATTTATTTTAATCAAAACAAATTTATTTAATTGAATATTTAATTCAATAAATGACAAGTATTTTTAATATTAAACTGTTACAAAAGATTTTACATGCAAACAGAAACATTTATGTTAAATTTGACAACTTTTTTGATAAATTCTAAATTTGGACAAAAAATAAGATGGGGGATTTTTTGTTCCATGAAGTGGCCAACCAAAATATCCAACAAGCTATGCTTATTTCGCAACATACCATTTAATTTACAACTAACAATCTAACATAAACACATAAGCCCGGAAATAACATAAACACATGTTTTGGAGAAGAGGATTCACAAAATTGTGGGTAGTTCAACTCAATCAAATACTCCCTAGATGGTTAACTTCTAGTTGATTCGATTTGAAGTTGTTTTTTATCGCATTAACAATTTAAGATCATATTTGAGAATAACATTTTCAATTACTGTTTGCGTTACAGATATTAAAAAAATATACATGCAAATTAACTTTCAAAGTACTAAAAGCTAAACGTATTATTAGATAGGATTTTCAAAGCTTAACATTGAAGTTATTGCCAAACATATCCTAACCCACAGAAATAAGCTTTGATTTCTAGTTTAGCCTTACCTTTTTATAAGAGCAATAGTAATGGAATGACGCCCAGCCACGTTAAGAGACTTTTGACGTCGGGGGGGGGGGGTTAAACACCACCCCTTCCCCGTTATGACTCTGTTAAAGATTTTGCGTCATACTTTTGACGCAACTTCAAGGCGTTAGAACCCCCCCCCCCTCCTCCCTCCCCCACAACATAATGCCGTTATAACTAAAAAAATTCAACACAAAAAAATTCTCCCTCTTTCTTCTTCTTTCCTTTTCTATAAATCAAATCAATTTTTTTTAAAATTCAACACAAATACAAATATCTCTTTATCTATCATCTTTCTTTTAAAAATTATTATTCAAATATTTTATGAGTATTTATTTTGTCATTAATGTAATTTCTTTACTTTAATGAATGTAATTTTTTTTATTTAATGAATGTAACTTTTTATACTAAATGTATTTTTTTAATAAACTATTTTTGTTTCAATTATTTTAAATAATTAAATAATTTAATTTTAGAAGATGTGTATCTAAAATGTGAAAAATGAAAGTTTGAAGTTCCTTAGCTTCAAACTCATTTTCACTAAAACTGTGAGGTCAGTTAAAGCTAACGTAACCGAAAAAGAAGATTTGAAACCCCAAAACTTCATGAGTATTTCCAGTGCTCTAAACAACACCAAAAAGGACAAGAAGAAAGCCATTATAACTTGTCAGCAGAATAAAATGAGCAGAGTTTCTTTTATAACTCAATAGTTGGAAATGGAGATACAAACCCTGCAAGAACTTGGGATATACGTAGAATACATCAAGAACCAAGCTGGGCAGGTTACTCAAAGTGGGTTTCTGGATACAAATCTACTAATTATTTGCATCAAATAAATAGTTTTACATTTAACAAAAATAAATGGAAAAAAGAATAGCACAGGGCTCGAAAAGTTTGCCCTAATTTGAACTCTGAATGAAAAATGTGCCACTCCAAAACTTGCTATGTATTGGTGAAGTGAAATTAGTAGCGGAGCCAGTAGGTTCTGCGTCTGAACCAGTTGTAATCTGGTAAATTCTGGATCGGCCCGACTGCCGAAATAGCCACATCCTGTGATGAAAGATAATAAAACCAAAAAAAAAAGAACCGGGTCAGACAGAGAGTCACGTAGGGGAGATTTTCACTGTAAAATTGTCGCGATTTTTTTACCCGGTCAAAGATAAACCGGTTTGCAACACGTTTGACCGTGCTTGAGTCAACGGCGTCAATCCTAGCGAACAATTCAGCAAATGGGATTCTTCGGCCATACGTGAGAAGCTGCAGGAGGGAATGGGTTCAGTGTTCTTGTTATTCCAGCAATGGGTTATCTTATTTAATGGCTGCTACCAAAATGGTAAATGAGAAAATATAGGGATTAGATCATAAATAAAATTTACCTGGCGACCAATATCTTCAGCAACAGGACTGGTTCCATCAATGTGAAGCATCAGAGAAGATTTTAGCTGTGAATACATACGAAGTTCGTGGGATAAAAGAAACAACTTTTTAAAATGGAAATAAGTAATACAATCCTCTTTACAAAAAAAAGTGACATTTTAAACTTCATCCACTAAACCAAACAAGTTGAAACATATCTTTTTGGGACAAGAATTCTATTAACTGGGGTGTTCAGTTTGGTTTTGCCAATTTCATTTTTGTTGGTCCGGTTTTTGTTTTTTCAAATATGCAACCCAAAAACTAAACTGATTAGCGTAAGGGCATTTCTCTTCAACTTATATTTTTAGAAATAGTTAGACCAGATAAAAAATACGGAGAACCTTAACTTTAATCATATCAGAACAGATTTAAAGGGCAAAATCTAATCAGATCAGAACTTAATAAATTCATATTAGAACTAATCAGATCAGACGAAGAGAACATGCTCAAAAGTTGGTTTCGGTCCGCTTCTGATTTGGTTATTTTTGCTGGTCAATTTCGTACTCTTTTCGTCCCGAAATAATCTTCCGGTTTTGACTTTAAATGAAGTTAAAGAAAAAAAATTGTGTGGTTGAAATTTGTGCACAGGAAAGAGAATGAATGTGAACCATAGAATTTTTTCTTTAAAAGGAGATGGGAAGATAAATAGGGACATCCAAAAAAGAATAGTGGGAAGAATATTTAGGGACGTAGAGAGTAAGTTATTGTTGGTTTTGGCAAGTTTGGTCACTTTATTATGCATAAACTTAAATCGACACACCAATGAAAAGGTTGATTTTGGTTTTGATTGATTTGGTTTTGGCCAGTTAGTAAGTCTCTTTTGCTTTTTTTGTTTTTGTTCAGTCATACTCCATACAATTACATTAGTTTTTGGGGACGGGCGGGGGGGGGGGGTATTG
>OOIL02004480.1:2203534-2299435 GCA_900332095.2 Cuscuta campestris | reverse complement strand
GGGTATTGCATAATTCCTAAATACATGCATCTATCTTTTTCACACACACACACACGTGTGTCATTTAATCAACAAGCAAGAACCTGGTTACGCGCACGAGTCACATCAGCCTCAGAAACCCTATAGCACAATTTGCTTAGTTCGTACATGATTGAATATGCCAAATCATCCAAGCAGTCTGGCTGTCATGTCAATAGATCAATAAGACAATCAGGTCCCTGCTAGCAGTTCAGAGAAACATAGCCAAAGCAAAAGAAGACCCTTTTTAACCTTAGCAGATGCATAGACACCAAAGAGACCAGTGTCCTTGTAATTGGTATTGAAGGCCATCATATTTTCTGCAATTTCATTTATGCTAATCCTTTGTGCAAGCTCGGAACTACAAACACAATTCAGTGAGCAATCCTCAAGCAAACATAACATTCCAGTGAAAATGTATTGACTAATGAATAATCTGTGTAATGCTTAAGAAATTATGAAGCCATTTGGCAAGTCTAAAAATGGATGAGTGTTGAAATTGTTGCAGTCGTATCTCATATAACTTAGTTAGCTGAATCTATTAAAGAAATATTCAAAACATGTACTCCCTCCGTCCCATAAAACTTCTTATACTATCATTTTTTGGACGTCTCAAAAAATACTATACACTCTATTCCCTATTTCGGTAATGAATATTTGGCTACCAACAATTCTCTCACCTCTAAACAATTTCTAGCCACACACTTTTCACTTTTCCACAACTTTCTTAAACTCCTTGAATCCAAAGTATCATGAATTTAATGGAACAAAGGGAGCATTTAAATAATAAAGAAAAGAAAATAATATCTACTCCATAATAATTAATCTAAGAGTATCAATTCCATCCATTTTAGCCAAATAGTAACTCATGCACTACTTGTTTTAAGTGAAATATGAACAATTAGTGTTTGGTGACAAAAAATGGCTAATAAGCCAAAACTGAAAGCTACCAAATAGGTTATACTTTAAGTTTTATGATTGGGGTACACAAAGGGCGGTGGACGTAAAAATAAGGTACTAGGGTTGTACCAGACGTATTGGTAGTCTCGTTACCTTAGCCCTAGACAGGTCCTACGTGGAAGCTTTCGTTGTCGTTTAACCCGGTTACCCTACAGTAGTAGTTAGTAGGACTGGACTAAAATAAAGGTCTATTACTACTAATCACGACTATTTGTTATGAAATGTTTTTAAAAAGAAACCACTCAAATGAGATGTATGTACCTCTGAACCTGTAAATACTGAAGGTCCTTTAGCAATTAACTCTGAAGCAGTAGTTGGATTTGTTGACAGATTTGTAAACATTTTCTGAACTTCACCAACAAAGTCTTCATGTTTAACAGGACCAGATGCAACAATCACCTACACACACACAGAGAATAATGTTTTTGAGCATAGAGACCAGCAAAGAGTGTCCCAACACAAGTTAGCATGTGACAATATAAGAAAAAAATACTTGGTTAATAAAAAGAATTAGTCACAAATACCATTCTGGGGGCAGTGTAGTGTGTCATAATGTAGTCTTTAAGATGTGATTTGGTGATTGTCTTAATATTCCCAGCAGGTCCCAGAATTGTTCTACCTAGAGGACTGTACTGGAAAGCAGTTGCATGTAGATGGTCAAAAATAACCTCTTCTGTCTGACTCTCTACCTGCAATTCAACCATTACAGAAGCTGAACATTGAGTTACATTAATAACAGGAATATGCATAGGCAATCAGATAGAAGCTGAGCTCCACAAGAACAATGACTCCAGCCATACTCCTAAAAAAGTCAAGCCTTGTGGCTTCTATAATTCATATTTTATTCCTAAGGGGAGAAAAATATGTAGAAACTGCTCTAACTATAAGAGTAAAGTTCAATTTTACACCTCCAAAAAAGAAACCCGGTGAAGATCCTAAAAACATAAAGATGCAAACTTTTAACCAAAGAGCAAAGTAGAATGAAAGAGATCACCTCTTCCATCTCTCTGAGAATGACATCTCGTTCCCTATCAATTCGTTTCTCATCAAACTTGGAATTTTGAATGATATCAGCTAAAATATCCAAAGCTCTGTGGATATCCCTATCCAAGACCTTGGCATAGAAAGTGGTTTGCTCTCTAGAAGTGTATGCATTGAGATGCCCCCCCATATTCTCGATCTCTTCCTCTAATTCCCTGGCAGTACGTCTTTCTGTGCCCTTGAATATCATGTGCTCAAGGAAATGAGCCGTGCCATTCGTCTCCTCGGTTTCGAACCTAGAGCCAGAACCAATGAACACGCCGACGGAGGCTGTTCTGGCGGCGAGATTGGACTCGGTGGCGACTCTCAGACCGTTCGGCAGAGTGGTGACGCGGGTAACAGGGGCGGCAAGGATTGGAGTGTGGTCCATCAACACAGGGTGAGGGGAATTGTATTGGAGAAACCGCGAGTCGGGGTTCTCGAGACGATGGAGTTTGTGCTTGACAGACTCTGCTAGGCGGTCGTAGATCATGGCGGTTGGAGGTGGCGCCGAGGGCGACAGGGCTTCCGTTCCGGTGGCGGCAACCGCCACAGATGATGTGGAGAAATGGTTTCCTGATCGGGAAGGGATGCCCTTCCGGGATCGGCGGGCTAGGTTCAGGAGCTGCCGGATCGCCATGGCTGGTGGATGCTCCCCTGGCTAGGGTTTGCTAGGCGGAGGATGAAGACGAAAGAACAGAAGACTAGACCAATCAATCAAACATTGTATCACAAGAAATCATTATAACGGCGTCGTATGGGCCTGGTTTTCTAGCACCAAATACGAAGAATTCCCTCAAGCCCTTAAGCATTCAGAATGCATGGCAATGTCTTACTTTGCCATGCCATGTCACCAAATTTCACTCAAATCATAGTTTTTCTTGGTTTTTAAAATTTTTGTTAAATAATTAGTGTGTTATAGGTACTCGGACAATTGTTGTCTCTGTGTATCTATAACACGTTGGTGTATACCAAAGTGGCATACACCTAACATTTTGGTTGAAACTAAGGGTGATTTTTGAATATTTAAGGATTAAGCTATTTGTATCTCGAAATTTGTACCCCAAATTGTATATTACAGGCGTGCACCTTCTTTTTGTGTCAGTGTAGTGCATTGGTAGTGGTTCTAAATGCACAAAATGTTAGTGCAATTTTTTTAATCGCACTAGCATTTATATCTAAGTGAACTATCAAAATGTTAGTATAAACTCCCTCTATACTGAAATATTTATCTACTTTTGACATTTTCGATCAAAATTGGCAAATTTTAACCCTTAATTAAATAAAAATAGTATTAAATAGTGAAATTTGCATTAAATAAGACTAAAATATAAGTTATTTCCCAATATAGGACTTAAATTTTTTTATTCCTTATGTAGTACTTAATAATATCTAGTGGGAGGAATAATGGTGATGGTAGACATTTAGTTGAATAATGACTACTGAATATTGATCAATGGTCTTACATTGGAAAATAAAAACATATGGTCTTATATTGAGAAAGTCATTATGTTTTAGTCATATTTAGGTAACCTCCCCTATTAGATATTGATACAAAATTGTTTTTATTAGATTTATTATATAAAATATTTCAAAATATTATTTTATCTAATTGATATAAAATAAGCATTTTATTTAAGTATATGTCAAATATTGAAAATGATTAATTAAAAAAATCAAAACTAGATAAATACTCTGAAATAACATCTTTAGTATAACTTTGAGATACATTTCTTGATATATATAACTGTAACATGGTTAAATATTTAATTAAGCAAAGCATTTGAACCATAGACCCAAACAAGTGGCTGTAGCCTGTAGATATTCATCCGGACCAAAAGCCCAATTCTTATTTATCTGTTGTCCGGAGAAACAAACAAATCCAAACTGGCGGAACCAATGGGCCTTAATTTACACCTGTATATAAACGAAACCTGCTCGACTTCGAGATCAGAATACTGAGAAGCCCATCGCCTCCGTCACTGCGCCGCGCGCTCCCTCCCTCTCTCAGAAACCCTAATCGGCGGCCATGGCGACAGCGAGAACTGTGAAAGACGTTTCTCCTCACGATTTCGTGAGGGCTTACTCTGCTCACCTAAAGCGTTCCGGAAAGGTACAAACTGCTCGCGCTGTTTTGTTTATTTTCCGCTTGAGTTTCTAGTCTGGTAGTCCTATGAATTGACTTTGCGTTACATGAATTAATATGGATTGATTTTATTGTTGTTCGTCGTTTTCTTCCTGCGCCTTTCAATTGATTAGGCACTTCTAGAGCTTATTCTGAACTTTGAAGAGTAGAAGGGATTTCACGAGTTTGATCTGAGCTTATGTGCTCTTTTAGAACAAAAGTTCTTAAATACCTCACATTTTTGAAATGCTGTTTGCTATTTCTTAGCTTTTAGAATGGTAGGCCTGATGAAGAACTGTTTCATTTTTACCAAGTAGCGTTTGATGTTTTTGAATGTTTGTGTGGTGAAACATACATATATACTCCTGTTTTATCGCTCTAGTGTATTTTGATTTTCGAGGAAGGTTATGAATTGATTTTGCGTCTTCACCTATTTTCTCAGCATTAAACTGCTATTTTATTTATATTTTTAAATGAAATGAATTCCCTTATCAACTGAGTGTCATTTATTTATATGTTGGAAAGGAAAAAGAATAAACCTGGGTAGAATAATGTGTCTTAGTGCTTTTGCAACTCTTTGAGTTCATAATAATGTCATGCAACCCTATCATTGATAACCCATTATAGAGTTTTAAGCGTTTAATTAATGCGTTAGCTATTCAACAATTTGAACCTGGGTATCAGAAATAATTTCTCTACTCCCCAATAGGGGCAAGGTCTGCACACATACACCACCTAGATCTTACTTTTTGTGGGATTTTACTTGGTTTTTTTAGTTTTGATTGCATTGTCTATTCTCATTAATTTCTATCTAAGGATGGATCATAACAATTCTTGTACAATTTGGTCTTGGATTGATCTCAATATGTGCTGCAAAATGGTGGTCAATGAAGTAAAATTGATGTAAGGTTCATTGTGTGTGTGTGTGACTGTGTGTCAATTTGTCATGCCACTGTGTGTGGTTGGGTATGCATGACATCCTCATTTAATTTAGCCTATTTGTATGCTCCATGTCTATGATACTACATAGTTCTTGTATTTATTTCATACTCCAGTTGGCATGCATTTTATGGACTAGGTTGTTTTAATGAATAATGGCCTTCCCTTGTCCCTGTAGATGGAGCTTCCAGAGTGGACTGACATTGTCAAAACTGGGAAGTCGAAAGAGCTTTCTCCATATGACCCTGACTGGTATTACACCAGAACTGGTAATGACTAACTCCAGAATCATTTCCCAATGACAATATATAATGTATACGTGTATCTGAACACCAGTCTTGTTTTGCAGCATCTATGGTTAGGAAGATTTACCAGCGTGGTGGCCTCGGAGTTGGTGCCTTCCAGCGGATTTATGGGGGAAACAAGAGAAATGGAAGCCGCCCAAGGCATTTCTGCAAGAGCAGTGGATCTATTGCCCGTCACATTCTTCAACAGTTGGAGAAATTGAAAATCATTGAAAAGGACGCCAGAGGGTATGAACAAAAAGTTTTATTCAAAAAAAAAAAATCAAATTCAGGCCTTTTCTTTTTATTTTGTTGGCTTCAAACTTCTTTCTCTAATTTGGTTATTGTGTTTTTTTCTTTTCTTTTTCAGTGGAAGGAGGATAACATCAAAGGGGCAGCAAGACCTTGACCAGGTTGCCGGAAGGATTGCCATTGCAACGGCTTAATAATTTATTTATATCTGTGTTGTTTGGTCAGTTCAAGTCATGTCACTTCCAAAGTTTTGAGACAATCTTCTTTTTGAATACATTGTAGAACTGTTATGTTTTGCTCACATTGTTTGTGTTGAAGTTCTTTGAACATTAATCTTATGAATCTCTATCATTTGACTTAGTTATCACTTTCCTCACATTGGGTTCTTAGTCATTGTTTGAAATTTTTTTTTCATGCTGGGCTCTTTAACATGAGATGGAACACTTTCTTACTGCAAGTGATTTTACTTTGTGTGCAATGTTTAAGTGATTTACCAAGTATTTAAATGCTCTATGCATGTTGGTCAACTGATTCTTTTGGGACAACTTTTGAAGTCTGATTCTTTCTAAAGATCAACCTTTGAAGCTACTAGATTCATTTTTGAGCCTTTGATACATTTTCAACCCTTCGATGCCTAACTAAGAATGATACTTAGATTTTTTTTGTTTTGGAAAAATTAACTAACAATTTTTTCCAATTCTTGCTTTTTTCTAATTCTTTCTAATTTCTTTGAACTTGTTTTGATTTTTTATGTAATTCTAATTTTTTTCAACAATGTCTCAAAAATGTATGTACACTAGTATTTTCACCCGTGCGATGCACGGAGTCGATGAAATTTTTGTCGATTCTGTTTTTTTTTAATGCAATATATTTTCCGGATCAAGTAAATATATTTCTAACATGATTTTTTATCATTGGACAAAAACACCAAGGTAGAATAAATAATATTTGAAGATTGAAAATGTACTCAAAAATGTCTTTTTTCCAAACTTGTTGGCATGAAAAATAAGAAATTAAGTACTACTTTTCACCTCATGTAATAAAGGATGAGACAAATTCATTACCATTCAATAACTTCGAGCACGGGTGCCAATAGTGCATTATCTTAAAAAAAAAGAATATAATACTCCCTCCGTCCTAAAACTTTCTTCCCAGTACACTATTCCAACTTCACGGGAATTTATATTTATTTGTATATTTTAATGGCTTATATGATAAAATTAAATATTCTTGTCACCACTTGTTTTGTTGAACTTTTGATGTAGTTTTTAAATATGTATCTTTTATTTTTTATTTCTATACCAATATTTAAATAAAATAGATTAAAAAAAGTTGGGATTTTTCTTCGTTTTGCGAACCGAGAAGAAAGTTTTAGAACGGAGGGAGTAGTTTTTTATGTTCACCAATAAATTCGGATAAGTGAAGTTTACTACTCCCTCCGTCCCCCATAGATCTTCTCAATAGCCCTTTTTCTTTGTCCACAATAGATCTTCTCATTTCATTTTTTAACAATTAAAATATCACAACTACCCCCACTTACTTTATTTATTACACCTCACCCACCTCATATAATACACTCTACCCATTTTTCATTAAGGGTATTATGATAAACTTTCACCTTTTTTCAACTCTCCTTAAAAACCACCAAAAGTCAAAATGAGAACATCTTTGGGGGACGGAGGGAGTATATGCTTGGGGGATAACTTGTGTTAAAAATCAAGATCTTTAACTATTAGAGCACCAGCTTCATGTATTGTGGAGATATTATAATTTCTTGAGTCTCTAGTTTTACTTGTCAACAACCTCAATGATACATTAGAAGTAGGCTCATTATATATTAAGTCTTACTTATCAACAGCCTCAATGATACATTATAAGTAGGCTCATTTTCCATGAAGTCTTTAGTTCTTCTAAATATATGTGTTAAAACATTATGCTCATCTACCATATTTTTCAAATCTTTGACCAAACTTTTATCAGTAGTCAAAGAATTATTCTCCCTACTGTGCGAAACAAATAGAACAATTTGTTTTTATTAGCATGCTAATAATGTGCCATGTGTATTATATTGCCAAACACATGTAAATAAGACTTTTATTAAAAGGGTGTACTCAATAACGTATTCGAGATGCCTAAAATGAGTTATTTGTTTTCAAATCTCGTTCTGTATACCATAAATATACAATTGCGTAAATTTTGGTCTTTCACCATATCGTGACATTAAACATGATATGTGATGATGATGAATGTGTCCGCTGAGAGTACATTATTGCTCAACCATTATTTTAAGATGTATCAATATTTCCATTTATAAATGTTAATGAAAACATACAGTTGTATTTATTTAACTTTTTCATGGTAATGGGAACTCTTCACACCAAGACCACAAAATAAATTATAGAGCAAATCATATGGTTCTCCTTAGAAGAGGCAATTAAACTTTTTCTTTTATGCAATAAATTGAAAACTTTAGATGTTTTGAATCTTTATTCAATTGATTTGTAATAAGCATCATAAAATAAATATTATAATTTTTTATCTAAAAACTTTAAATATTTTTTTTATTATCCACTAATATTTGTTACATTGATGTCGATGGTTCAATGAATAAATAAGAAAGAATATTTCTTACTTATATTATTTTGACATAGATGTCAAAATAATTAGCACATTTTACATGTAAATTTTTAAAAAGATATACATGGAAAACAATAATTTTAAAATGTAAAATACTAATTTTAAAATGGAACATACTTTTTATTTGATTTAAAATTTTTTATATATACGGAATAAAATTAATGATCTATTAAATAAGCGTGCCCATAAAAATTCATTTCCTTTTATATATTTGTTTCTTTTTTTTAAATAATTAGAAAATCTCTCCAATTAGTATTAATTCAAAGCAAAAAAATCAAATGTAATTTCGTTTAGTTCTACCAATCTATCTGTTCTTAAAGTAAATTTATTTGTTTTGATTATAGTTTTTGAATAGGTGTTTTTTTAAATTTCAAAATATACTATTTAATTTAAATGTTTTTTAATAATGAATGAAAATATAAAAATTTTTAAACGCGATTATATGGAGAAATTTGTGTGTAATAAATATGAAATTTAATTTCCGTATAATAAGTTTTTTTGTTAACTATTTTTTAAACATTACTTGCTAACATGACATGCTGATATGTTAAAAAAGTTGTTTAATAAGCACGCCACATGTCACAATTCTAGAAGCCCAACTCGTTTGAAATATTGAGGAAGTTGATTTTGATGACGTGGCTGATGAAGTGTCAAAGAAGTTCCAGTCAGCACGCCAAATGTCGCAATTCTGAGAGTTTAACTCTCAAATATTATATATAAAGGATAAAGGATTACGTGGCTTGCTGATGTGTTCCATTTTTTGCCAAATAGGCGTGCCAAATGTCGCATTCTCGTGCATCCGAGTCTCCTTTATTATAATAAAGGATATGATGATTATATAATACTACAATCGTTCTTTATTATTTGTGTAGTTTTGATATTTTGATCAATTATTTTTAATTTTGGACCTATAATTACATAAAATATATATTGTATATTAATTAAATAAAACAATATTTTGAAAATATTTGATACTCTCTCCGTTCTCCTGTATTTGTTTACTTTCTTTTTTACATACCATCCAATGCATTTCTTTAATCCATTTTATCTTGTAATTTGTATATTAAAAAATTATAAATTAATAATCTATGTTAAGACAAATCAAACAAAATCACACATGACTATATTTAGTCTTACACATTGAGAGAATTTGATGAGTCAAAGTGCTTAGATGAACAGTTCCAAAAATCAAATATGGACAAATATAGGGGGACGAAGGGAGTATAATAAATCTAATATAATTATTTTTGTATCAATATTTAATAATTTTTTTATTTAATTTGAAGTCTAAGTGTATTAAAGTGTAATTTTGATCAAAAAATTAAAAGTAGATAAATATTTAGAAACGAAGAGAGTAATACTATATATTTATATTTATAACATAACACATCAAACATAGATAAAGATGATGAATTTTTATAAATTCAAAGTTAGTTTTCTTATATATTTAATTGAATAATTTTTTTTAGCATTTTACAGTGTATTTTTTTCTTCAGTATTTTGACTATTTTCTAACTTCAAACTTATTTTAACTCATAACTTCTTTAATTTCTTTTAAGCTTTTTCTAATTTTTTCTAGTTTTTTTAATAGACAATTCTAGATGAGGATTGGGATTAGAGTTACGGAACATAGGGTCTCTAATTCCAAAACTCAATTGCTAAAAATGAGCCAAACAAAAATATAAGTTTTGAAAAATAAAAATGACTTTAGAAAAATAATTTTTTTTAGAAATTATTTTCCTAAAATGATTTATCTCTATTTCAAATAGACCTTTTAACTTTTTAATATTACTGTCTAAGGTTATAAGATAAATTTTCTTAGTAAAACAAATCCATAATTCTCTACATGCCCATATTGCGTATTTAAACACGCATGACACTTTTTCCAAATTGTGTATTTTTCCTATTTAAAAAAGATTCTCCCCAGGTCTAATTTGTAGTTCTTGCAAAAAAAAATGAATTGATTTGTTTTAAAAAGTCACTCTCTATCCCAAAAGTATTTACCTTAATCAAACAACGTGTAAAATTTCATAAATTTTAAATAATTTTATTTACAAAGGGGTATTGAAACTAAAAATACAACTTATATATTTAAAAATTAAATCAAAACTTCTACAAAATAAATGTTATCAAGAATATTATATTTTATCAAATGATTAATGAAATTATGCTAACAAAAGTTATCGAGAGATCATAAAATTAAAAGAACTCTTTTCTTCGGAGTGCTTTTTATGGTGTCTAGAAATTGTTGTTCTCAAAAAACTCCACCCTTTGAATAGAATAACCTACTATCTAGTCCCTCCGTTCTAAAAAAAAGTTCCAAATTAGAAAGTGTAAAAATAAGGAAGTGGTAAATTATAATTGACTTCCAATTTTGCCTTTAATATGATGAATAAAAGTAAAATACGATAGATAGATTATTAGAGAAAATATGATCTGATAGGTAGGGTAAAAAAGTAAGGAAAAAATGTTTTTTTAATAGAAAGTAGAAGTATTTTGTTGAAAGTGAAAATTTTGAAAGAAGTGTTTTTGACAACGGATGGAGTATAATTTTACCTTCTGTTTGCAGTGCAAACCCTTCAATTTTTTTAAACTAGAGAAGTCAGGGGTCAAAAGTTAGGGTGGTGAAAGGCACAGTGAAAGGTAAAAAATTTCCATGTAGCCTTTAGACTAATATTTTAAATAAAAAAAAGAATGCTCTTTATGTGGTGTTTTCATGTTTTTCCAATGCAATGGTTCCAAGCAACACAAACTCTAGCTCTAAGAGAGTGTGATCAATAGCTATTGCTATCAAATTGAAGCCATGATCCTCTAAACTGAAACCCTTGCTCACTCACATTGCAGCATTTGATCTTCTTGTGCTGAGGAATATGGAATTTCGGTTCTTGCGGAAAAGTCAGGGCCTTTTCGGACCTGATGCAATGAACAGTTGGTTGTTCTGTAAATTTAGTCTGTATATACATACATACAAAAAAGTGGGAAAAAACATGAACATATATAAAAAGAAGGCGATTTTACCTTCGAGGGATGAAGGGCCTGTCAAAGTAAGGCAGTGGTTGAGCTTTCGGGACAAGCTCCTTTCTAAGCCTTCGGATCTCCTCTTCTTCCTCCAACTAAGAACATATGAAAAAATGAATGGAATTAAACGGAAATATGAAAACCGTATCCAAATTCATAATTTTTAGAGGTAAACCTTTTGTAGTCTTTCCCTTTCCATTTTCTGCTGTTCGATGAAGCTCAATTTCTCTGCCACCTGATGTGTACATTGCACAACAAATAACTGATAAGATGGTGAATAAAATGCATAGAAAACTATTGACTGTACATTCCCATTTGTGAGTTCATGGAAGAGCACTCCTAACCAGAATTGAACTGTTTAAACACACAAATACTGCTAAAATGATGGTCCATGTGAGTAAAGGTTGCATGATTTAGGCTCTGCTTTGCATTAACTTTGACGTTTTGGAACTGTTTTTTAGCGGTAGCATTTTACAGTATATTGGTACCATCAAAGAATTATCCAAAATGCGAATGTTAATTACAAACTCTATTCCCAAACGGAGCTTTATATACTCATTCAATAAAAAATGCAGCAAACCCACAGAGAGAGAAGCCAATAATAACAGGAAACAAATGTTTGTATTGAAAGATCCCTGAGTTCAAGTATCTTACTAGGCTTTTAAAAATAGAATTATTGGGAATAAGTGAATGACTGTATTTTTTGAGAAAAAAAGTACCTTATGGTCGAACTTTGCTCGATCTAAAGCCCTCACATCGCTGTGTAGTACGAGATCAATTGCCCTTGTGCTCTCTTTCACAGGAGGCTTCACGAGGCACTGAAACAAAACAAGCTTTTTGAAGGGGCAAAACAGTAACACAGCAACAACTGCACTAATTGCACCATAATGGGGTGGGGGGTGGGGGGATGGGTGGGGGGCAAACACTGAAACACTAACACAATAATGCAGTATATAAGCACAAACAAGCTCTTGGTTAATCATTGTTGTTCAAATATCAGTTAAGCAAACACTGCAACACTAGCACAACAATGCAGTATATAAGCACAAGCAAGTTCTTGGTTAATCATTGCTGTTACGCCCCAACTAAAATAAAGGAGCCATTTTGCATATGAAAATTAGGTCATTGTATCAATTGTTTTACATTCTAAAAAAGAATCAGTTGCAGGCTCAGTTTTCTGAAGTAATCAACACGTTTATACTCCAGAATCAGCTAATTCTAAGAACAGAATCAACCAAAAAGAGAAACCAGCCTATAGAACTACTACCTCTGGCTCTTCTGTTGTCCATGGAAGACCTTGTGCAATTGGAATCCGGTTTTTCTTGTCTTCTTCCTCCATCTGCTTTAGTTTGTTATGAAATTCTTCCTCCTTATACCTTCCTCTTTGCTGCAGAAGAGTGAAGGACAACAAGGTTTCCATGAAGAGATATGATTACAAACTTATAACAACTTCAAATGGCGAATGAAGTTAGAAACTTAAAATTTAAACAACCTCAGTTCTAAGATTGAATGGCTTCTGGAAGGTTGCTTTAAGTTGCCTTCTCTTTTGGTGCCTTCTAGAAGCAACCCCAAACGATTCCGAACTCTAAAGATTTTTAAATAACAAATTAGATTTTTTTAAAAAAGTGAAAGAACAAACAAATAATAACGTCTTCTGATCTCCATTCAAGGTGAAGAAGGGTAGTCAACTCACATTACGCCTACTCTTTCGTCCTTCAGATATCTGGCTTGAAGTTCTTGAATTTAGGAAAACCAAGAAAAATATAATTAGAACTCAAGAATCAAGAGAAGTTCGATATGGAATTACGAATATAATCAATCAAGTAGTTATTGCTAACCTTCCATGGCTGCTATCGAAAGAAAGTGAGCCCTGTGAACACATCCCTAGACTTTCACGGGTGAGTACACAAACTGATGGGTGAAAGGAAGAAGATGGACAGTCCCTTTGGCTAGAAAATTCTAATTTAAACCCCCTTTTATGATCTTCTTCCTCCTCAGTATCATGTGGAATTTTGAGAAGTTTCTCAAAAGCCTGAACTAGATTCATCACTTTTCCAGAACTATGTTGAGCCACAGCCACATTCTCCCTCTCCCCACCATCTCCTAACAACTCGTCCCTACTTCTCTTCACGCCCATTTCACCGATCACCTTGTGTGCGTTCGATGATTCCAAATTACAGTAACCATCCACAGTGTCTTTGTTGCTCTTCCCCTCCTCTAATTCGTTACTTCCGATCTCCGCCCCAATGCGCATCTGCAACGCCTCCAGATTAGTTTCCTCGCAGCCAATTGATCGGAGGCTTTTGAAGAACTCTTCGTGCGAAGCCCTAAGAGACTCATACGCGACGCACGAACACTTCCTCCCACCGCCCTTTCCGCACTTACAAGCCACCAGCTGTGACGCTTTCGAAGAATCATTGCTCTCCTTCTTCGACTTCGGATTCCGCTTGGCCACCACGAACTTCCTCTGCCGAATCTTCTTCTGCAGCGGCGAGGGAGAAGAAGCCGATTTTGATGATTTCTTCGCTGAATTGGCGATTGATGGAGAACTGGTGATCTTCGAACCGAAATCCGCCGGATTTGGGCTTTTCTGGGCTGATTTCGAAGCTTTCATCGCGGATGTGGTGATCGAAGGAGAGCCGGTGATCTTTGAACCAGGGCTTGATGTATTGGGATCGATGTTTTCCGAAACTCCGATGGATTTTCTGTTCGACTCCATGAGGGCCGCCGGGAAAATACCGCTCTATGTCACCGGAAACGGTTAGAATGACTACGTGAAGATTGAATACTGAGAATTCACAAAGAAAAAGTAACGGCTACTTCTTCCTTCTAGGCGCTCGTGTCCCGTCGTTCCGTTTGAATTGGCAAAGAGAAGGATTTACCCAGTATTTAAGGCGTGTTTGGTGTGCAAATTTTGGTATTCATTTTAAAAACCTTAATTTTCATAGAATAATGATTATAAGTGGATTTTGTAATAATAAAAGATCCAACTAATTGTGAGAGAAGGTTTGTTTTTCAAATATGAACCTTAGTACTAAGTCTATGGTAAGAATTGATATGATATGTGTTCTGAAATTTAGAAAAAATAATATATATTATGTACTTCGTATGTTATAAAATTTGAAATTAAACTATTTAAAGGGATTTAAAACCATGATTTAAATTGTGATAGGTAGTATGGCCAACAACAAGAGTTGTTGGTTCTTGGTAGTGAAAAGGATCGTCGATGGCAAACGATGGTCGACAACTGAGAAAAATATCAATCACACAATGATATGCCTCAAATTTTGAAGATATCAAAATCTTATATTTGGAGGATTTGTGATATATGGAAATGTCATATTTGAATTCTGTTTATACTTTTCAAAACACCAAAAAATAAGTCTGAAATAAAGAGATATCAGAATTCATATATCTTGCATTCACCAAACATGTATAAATGCAAAATCTACTCAAAATGTGTATTTACTATTTAGTCCTACAAAAGCTTGTCACTTTTTGAATAGGAAACTTGACACACTTAATGTTCACAAAGTTTGATATTTTTTAAAAAATAGTAAGCGATTGAAATTTATTTAGATGAAAAAAAACCATATGAAACATACTTTTTAAGTTTATTAGGAAAGTAGAGAAATGTAACATTTTTTGGGACATCTGAAAAGAAAATGAGACGATAGATGAACGGAGTATTAATGTGACTGAAGAATAAAGTGAGAGTTGGAGGCTAAAAAACTTATTGTAGTTGATTGATTGTGGTGACAATTTCAAGGGAGATTGCTCTCTCTTATGTCATAATCTTGGAGATGATTAGAGATATATCTAATAATGATATCGTTGTTTCTGAGAATCTGAGTATAGTAGTTTGATGGAGTCATTCACGTATTGCACATTTCATTTTGTTTATCGCAAAAAATACAAATTAAATAATCATAAACTTTTAAAATACAAAAGAAATCATAGTCTTTAAATCGAAAAACCTAGAGTCTTAAAATTCAAAACACGATTTGAATAATGCTCCTCCACCCCCAAAAAGTTATAATTTGTTTTTTATGAAGTTGCTACTTATATTGACCATTGATACTTTTTTTAAGAGTAAATTCCCAAAGTAGTCCTTTGTAATAAATTATTTTTCCCAAATCAGTCTTCAATAAGTTTTAATTACCTATGTGGTCCTCTATAATTGAGATTTATTCTCAAGCTGGTCCTTCGTAAATAATGTTACTCAAATGAGAATTAATTGAGCATATTTGAGTATTTTTTTTTATCCGCTAGATTTAGAATTAATTCTTCAAATGATCATTTATAATGAAGTGCTTTCCTAAAATGGTTTTTATAATTAAAGATTTGTATTTCATTTGAAATTTAATTTATAATATTTTTTCTAAGTTTTAAATAGTTTATGAATTATTTATAGTCAATGTATTTTTAAAATTTTACATTTAGTTGTTCAAAAATGACTGTTTCGAGAATATACTTTAAATTTGGATGATTAAAATACCAAAGTATCTTCCAATTAATCATCGTTTGAGTGACAATATTTACGAAGGACTATCTTGAGAATAAATCTCAATTATAGAGAATCATGTAGGTAATTAAAACTTATTGTGGATTGAATTGGGAAACACCTTATTACAAATGACCATTTTGAAAATTTAATCTTTTTTTAAATAAACAAATGTTTAATTATATTAAATTAGAATTATAAATTATATATACTTTTTTCTACTATTTGTGACTAAATTGTGTAAAATTTGACCGAAAAAGTCAAAATGTAAAAAAAAATCTGGGACAAGAGAAGCAAGTGAATAGCTAAAGTCCAAAAGTATCGAACGGTAGAACTCTATCTGATGAGAGCTCACAAGTTCGAACTCATACATTTTGTTTTACATTGTAACTCTCTATCCCAAAGTCGTTTATACTATTGGAGTTACGACACAAAACCTCATTCTCCTTAAATTTATTCTATTCATAAATAGGTATATAAATAAACAACTCAACTTAAATTTTAAAACGTTGCATCAAAAGTTATACTCCTTTCGTCCCAAAATATTTGCAACATTTGTTTTTTCAGCAGTCGCGAAACTTTTGTTTATTTCTATGTTTTCGTTGCTTATTTGATAAAATAAAATTTCTTGGCACCTCTTATTTTGAAGAATTTTTCATGTAGTTTTTTGATATGTAAATTTTATTTTTTATTTATATATTAATATGTAAATAAAATGAATTGAAAAAATTTGATATTTAACTTCGGAAATATAAATGTGACAAATATTTAGGGACAAAGGAAATACAAAATAGGAAACGATAAAATATTTTATTTTATCAAATAATAAATAAAAACTACACAAATAGATAAAGATTTTCAAAAGATTAGAATTAAAAAAATAAAAAATGGAATAAAACAAGTGAAGAAGACAATATTAGGAATAATCGCACGTTACCTAAACGATTTCCCTTATTACCTTTTCTGCCCTGTCACTGTTCTTCCTCTCTAATGGCTACCAATTTTCTAGATCTGTAACGGGTAACCACCATATAAGCATGTCCCCGCCATTGTAGCCCCTCTCATTCCGCTTCTCTCTCAGTCATTCTCACGCTCTTGCATCCTCTCAACGCCCAACGAGCCATCTTACAGGTGATCTCTCTCTACCTATTGCATGCTTCCTTTCATCTGCGAGCTATATGCACATGTACATTGGCGTTCGTTGTGAAATGATCTTTCCCTGAAACGCGGTTGTGTCGAAATCGTACGGATTCGTTACTTTTGGGAGGGAATTATGTTTGTTTATGCTTTGTGGCTGATGCCCTGATCTCTTGTTCGTTGCGTAATTGGTATATGTGATCATTGTGTTTTGTTAGATCTGCATGCATAGTGTTTGATCTGGAGCCTTTATATGTTGAATTTGAATGCAATGTTGCTTCTTAGATCTGGACGGAATTTGTGCAAAAAAACATAAAAAAAATTTGTAGCCTTGGCTTTTGTTGTTTTTGTTTAGGGCCATTTGGTTTACTAGTTAAGAAATGAGGGTTGGAAAATTTGCATTTAGGTATGACAGATCTCATTGCTTGTTTGGTTTGTATTCTGAAAACAAAGTAGGAGTAAGGTGAGGTCAATCTTGGTGAGGTTGAGACTTGAGAGCCGAGAGGGAGGTCGATTGAGTCGTTAAGCATAATAAGTACCTTTTTGGGTAATGATCAATGAAAGCCTGCTGCCAGAAACTTTGTGTATCCTCCTTGGATACAAAGCTTATGAAATGTTTCTTGACTTCACACTCCCAACATCATATGGACTATATATAGGGAAATTCTTTGGTACGGCAAGCCATTTGTACATTTTTAGTTTTGGATATACTTGAAATATTTTAAATCTGCAGAGTTTTGTAATGGTGAAGATATGCTGTATTGGTGCTGGATATGTGGGCGGTCCCACCATGGCCGTGATAGCATACAAGTGCACGGAGATTGAAGTAGCAGTAGTCGACATCTCTGTGCAGCGGATTAGTGCATGGAATAGTGACCAGCTCCCTATATACGAGCCAGGCCTTGACGACGTAGTCAAAGGGTGCAGAGGAAGGAACCTCTTCTTCAGCACAGATGTGGAGAAACATGTGTGCGAGGCCGATATTGTCTTTGTTTCTGTCAACACCCCAACCAAGACACGTGGTCTTGGGGCTGGCAAAGCTGCAGATTTGACATATTGGGAGAGCGCTGCTCGCATGATCGCCGATGTATCAAAGTCTGATAAAATTGTGGTGGAGAAGTCCACAGTCCCGGTTAAAACAGCTGAGGCCATTGAGAAAATCTTGACTCACAACAGCAAGGGGATAAAGTTCCAGATCCTCTCTAATCCTGAGTTTCTTGCTGAAGGTACCACTTTTATTGATAATGATATGGATTGAAACTTACTATCACCTCATGATTTCATTAGTTTGGATTTGCCATTTCAGTTTTGAAAATGCAATTTTAAAACTGAACAGAATAACTGAAGTCCATTTTAGTTAGGTCAGTTTTAGTCGTTTTTGTCTGTTTCGGCCAGTTTTAATTTGCTTAGGTTTGCGTGATCGGTTTATTCGGTTATAAAACCTAAATTTTAAATCACAAACTAAACCATCTACTTTTAGCTCCAGGCTGCTGTTTTATATGTCTGGCATTCCGGTTTCTGATTATTCTCATGAGTGCTTATTCCGCTAATTGTCGATGGAGCTAAAGGAGTCATTGATAATTTTTTAGTTTCCGGCACATAGTAGACTAAATCAAAATGGCACATTAGACTTAGCTTCTTACTTTCTATGAACTTTTCGACAGTAAATGCAACAATGCATCTAGGGTCTTAAGGAAAACAACTCCATTGCACCTCAGTCGGCACATTGGTCTTTGCAGCAGTCATGGTTTTTGCTGGTCGCTTTTACAATCATAAAGCGGCCCTAAAATTGGCTTTCTCTTGTTTACAAGGGACTGCGTACATCTTGACCCTTGACCCCAACAAAGTTGGGATTATGTTGGGTTGTGATTTTTATTGCTTATTATACAAAGCTTATTGTTCATGGAATAATCAGTGCCAAACAGGCTCACTATTTTCTACACTTTAACAGGTACTGCCATTGAAGACCTGTTCCAACCCGACAGGGTCCTCATCGGAGGTCGGGAGACCCCAGAAGGCAACAAGGCAGTCCAGACACTGAAGGAAGTCTATGCCCACTGGGTCCCGGAAGAGCGCATCATCACCACCAACTTATGGTCTGCTGAGCTGTCAAAGCTGGCAGCCAACGCATTCCTCGCGCAAAGAATATCCTCTGTCAATGCCATGTCAGCTCTGTGCGAGGCGACCGGAGCGGACGTTTCCCAGGTGTCGTACGCTGTTGGCAAGGACACGAGGATCGGTCCCAAGTTCCTCAACTCCAGCGTCGGGTTCGGCGGCTCCTGCTTCCAGAAGGACATCCTCAACCTCGTCTACATCTGCGAATGCAACGGGCTGCCCGAAGTGGCTGAGTACTGGAAGCAGGTTGTCAAGATAAACGACTACCAGAAGAGCCGGTTCGTCAACCGCGTCGTTTCCTCCATGTTTAACACCGTCTCGAACAAGAAAATCGCCGTCTTGGGGTTCGCCTTCAAGAAGGACACGGGAGACACGCGGGAGACTCCAGCCATTGATGTCTGCAAGGGGCTTTTAGGGGATAATGCCCAGATAAGCATATACGACCCACAGGTGAGCGAGGAGCAGATCAGAAGAGACCTGACGATGAACCGGTTCGAGTGGGACCACCCGCGGCACCTCCAGCCGGCGAGCCCCGGCGCAGAGAAGAAGGTGAGCGTGGTGTGGGACGCGTACGAGGCGACAAAGGGGGCCCACGCGGTGTGCATTCTGACGGAGTGGGATGAGTTCAAGGAGCTGGACTACCAGAGGATGTATGAGGGGATGCAGAAGCCTGCTTTTGTGTTTGATGGGAGGAACATTGTGAATGTGGGGAAGCTGAGAGAGATTGGGTTTGTTGTCTACTCCATTGGTAAGCCTCTTGATGCCTGGATCAAGGACTTGCCTGCTGTTGCTTAGACCATGTTTGGGATTCAACTGTTTCTTTCTTTTATTTTATTTTATTTTAATTTCTTATTTGTAGTAGGGTTACACAAAGTCCCTTTATTAGTTCCACTTGTGAAAAGGCAATAACTGTTACTCCTGTTATTGTTATTCTTATATAGTCTTATACAGTACTTTCACCACAATTGGTTGTGAAGTCGGACAACTCTGAATTGAGACAGTAATAAAACGTCGTCTGTTGGCATGTTGCACCATATTATTGGTTTACGTGTTTGAAAACAACATTTTTTATATAAAATTTTAATGATATAGATTACTATTAGATAGTTTTTTCAAATGCTAACGGTAACATCTAACACTGATGTCAAATGAAGGGGGTGGGAGGTGCGTTCGGGTCGAGGTGGGGTGGGGGGTTAACCGAGAAAGTTAGGGGGCAGGAACTGTCAATTTTACGAACGGAGCACCGGAGCACCCTCGGATCATCCCATAAAATTGGTTCCTAATGTTTGGTAACCTTGCCCATGTTAAATTGTTAATATGAGAACTTTAAAAATCAAAGTAGGAAAAATATCAAAAATTAAAATAAAATGTAGGTGTAAGACTGGCTTGTATTTACGGGTACAAAGGTACAAATAGGATTTCCCAAAAAGCAAACAAGTCTTCTCTGGATATGAGTTGCAAAGAATTGCATTTTCCCATCGCCACTTGCCCACTCGGCCGAGTTCACCGCCGCCGCCAGTCGTCCGGTCCGCTGTCCGCAGGCCGTCACATCGCCTCTCTCTCTGCCAGGACCCTAGCTGCTCATTGGTCGCCTGGTGTTTATCCGCCTCTGCGTCGCCGCCTCTGGCCACCACTTCTCCAATTGAAACGTAAGTAATCACGATTTGCAGATAATTTCGAATATTAGGATTTAGGGTGTGATTTACTTGATTATTTTGTACTCCCTCCGTCCCAAATTATTTGCCACATTTGCTTTTTCAACAGTCGCGGGAACTTTTGTTTATTTCTATATTTTCATTGGTTATTTGATAAAATAAAATATTCTTGACACCAATATGTAAATAAAATGAACTTTTCATGTAGTTTTTTGATATGTAATTTTTATTTTTTATTTTTTTACCAATATGTAAATAAAATGAATTGAAAAAACTTGATATTTTGCCTCGGTAATAGAAATGTGACAAATAATTTGGGACGGAGGGAGTATTTTATACTCCTCCGTCCCTAAATAAAATTCCCCTTTCATTTTTTCTTTGTCCCCAAATAAACTTTTTTTTCCTTAAAAAAATCCTTTTACCCCTTACTTTTTCATTCCCTACCTATCACATCATACCTTTTTAGTAATAATCTACATATCACATCTTACTTCTACACATCACATCAAGGGTATTTTTGGAAAGTCAACACAAAAATATCCCTGCCTTTTATTTTGGGACAGAGGGAGTATTAGTTTTTGCTTAATTTTTACGAACTTAGTTAATTGTTAACTTTATTTAGTATATACAACAACAACAACAACCCCTGAGGGTGTCCCTTATGAGCACAGAAAGCACAAAACTTTAAAAAGGAAGAAGAGAGCAAACCAAGGTTAACAAAAGAAAACACAACAAACAAAAAGCACCAAACATAAAAAGCACACAACGACGCGTGTAGAAATGATCACCATACCCAAACTCCAACCCAACAATCCTAATTCTAACTCTCTAGATGCAGTGTTTAGCTACTATTGTGTTTGCGTCAAACATGGTGGTAGCTAAACACTGCAAATTGACACAATTCTTGACCACTAACTAGTGATATCGGAACAATTTCTGGGTATTATTTTGGACTTTGACACCCACGTAGGCAAAACCTGAGTTCGAAATGAAGGCGAAGGGCGAGTTTATGATTTAATTCATGTAGAGAAACTAGAAAATTAGGCAAATATTTTCAACGCAAAGTTGGAGTGTGACAATTGGGTTCTCTATGGGCAGCTGGCACGGGTGCCACAATGTTTAGGCCGGAAATGTGGTTTCCATGGCGGTCACCATTCTTGTTGAGGGTCTCTTTCACTAATTCATCCACCAATGCGGCCCAGTTAGTTATGTTAATGGTGAGATTGATGTTGTGAAAGGTGATGTCATAGCGATCGTGACGGTTAATGTGTTGTCAATGTCATTGTAGATGTGGCAAAATCAAAAATCAAGAAAAGATATAGTATTTGTAATGCAATATAAAAGAATAATATTTTATTTTTTGAAATGGAGTAATAATTCATGTGGAGATGAAGTTGGGGAGTGAGTTATGTATGTATACACACTGCTTTTCCTAAATCTAACAACTTTTTCCCAATGGGTTTTTAATTTACTCATATATATATAAATACATCCAACATAAATAGTTCAGGGTTTATTCATTTAGGAAACATGAGCAACAAACTTAATTGTTATAATTAATGGTACACAAGTTTTTCTACTTTTCATTTTCGATGATGTCGGCCAAGGGCTAAATCCTAATAAAAAATGAAAAATTGTGTACCAAGTAATTATAACAATCAAATTTGTTGTTCATATTTCCTAAATGGATAAATTCATTTAAGTTAGATTTATTCATATATTTGTGAGTAATTAAAAAACCATTGGAAAAACTGAATTCTATTAGCTTTAGGAAATGAGTGTGTGTATATATAACTCCCAACTCAATGGCCACACATCATTACTTCATTTTGAAACATAAAAAAAAATTGTATTTTATAAGGCATTTCAAATTACTACTTTCTTCACGGTGATGATCTGGCTACGTCTACAGTGGCAACACCGCATTCGTCGTGGCCGTATTATGTCACATTTCAGGACATTAGTCTCATTGTCACCATAAGCAAGTGGATAGTAGAGGTGGATGATCGAGTAGCACCCATGCCAACTTTCTGGGGAGAAACCAGCTGACACATTATAGCTTTGTGTCAAGAAGAGTTGTCTGATTCTCTATCTTCTCACATGGACTATATCCCAGACCCGCTCTTCCCCTTCCTCTCAAACCCTGGCTTTGCCTATGTGGGCATAGGAGTCGAAGGGGTGCCCACAAACTGTTCAAAGATCATGACCCTGAAATTTTGTCGATTTGTGCATTAAGACGAGTCTGAAAAGAATGGCAAGCCAAATTATAGGGAGAGAAATGCGAAGAATTTGACATTTCAGCAGATAGAATATAGAGCCATAGAAGCATTGGCTTCCTTTATGATCAGATTCACTTTGTTCGTCGGGCTTTCTTACTCTGATTGTAATGATAAAAGCTTCTGGAATTTATCTCGAGTTTATATCATTGAAAAAAAGAAAAAATGCTGTCGTAATTTATTCAGATTCAAAAAGTATTTTAGGCTTTTTGTTCTGTCTTGTGGTGATTACTTTTATCCTCAACATGTTTCAGTTTTATTGTAAAAAATCTGTTCTTTTCAACTTATTTGCACTTGAGTTCAATTCCACTTCAGTTTAATAAATACGGGCAATCTATAGGATTAGAATTTTATCAATTAATTAAAAAAAAAGAATTTAGCAAACAGTTGCGTCGGAAATCGCATTTGGGACATCAGTGGAAGATAAGTCACGTGGAGTTGCAATGTGCCAAGTTATTTTTCAGATTGATTTTTTCAATTGTATTAATTAAATTTGTATTCTATCAAATTTGTTGAGCCACAAAAATCTAACTTAAAGCAAACCAAGCAATCAGTTATAATTACTGAATTATCATTGCAATATATTAATTGATATCTTCATCCGGGATGAGGATTTAAAGCTTTAATCTCTGCAACAATTTTTTTGCCTCAATGAATCCACCACCAATTTATTGCAAATATGTGTATTTTGGGCATCTCCATCTGATTCAATTTAATAACATCAATAATAATAACATGATAATGGAAGCAAACCATTCCTTATTTTCAACAAAATTTAGGTTCCTCCCTCCTATCTAATTTCAGTATCTCACATAGATCTTTCAATCTTTTCAATTCCTCACATTTCTTCGAACTAACTTCAGTTTTTTCCAACTCCTAATTTCTTACTTTCTTTTGGCTTCTTTTTATTTCTTCCCAACTTCTTCCATATATAGAGTAAATGATAAACAAATTAGGGGCTAGTCCTATGATTTGAGCTCGTGCAAAAGGTTCTGCAAGTAGAGTTTCAATGTCTTGTTGATTTGGTGGGTTTTTGCATTTGCAAATGTGGAATATAAGAAAAGTTCGGGTTTATAAATTTGCTAAAAATTGTAGCAATATAGACAAGAATAAAAAATTACATTAAAAGGTCTCGGTGTTTATCTTCTTGTTCTTAATAAAACTGTAAATGGAATAGTAACCTTCGAAACAAGTCACTGGAAGGCTATCCTTAAGACTATATTGGCTGCTTACACACTGTTTGAATGTGACCTACTTGCTCCTAGGATAAAGCCTTTCCAAGTTAGGTAGGGTTACAGCCTGTGTTAACTCAGACGAACATAAACAACAGTCACGGAGTAATCAAGAGAAAATATATTACGGAGTATATATTAAGAGAAAGAAAGCTTGCGTATTGCTCTATTTTACTGCTTCAAGAACACAGATGGTCTTATATAAGCATTTCCGAGGGGACATGTGTGTCTGACCCTAATGATCATCCTCACTCTGCAAGTAGGTGGCCTGTCAAAAAGTGATTGGGAATCATGGGTTGCATGCAAGTATATTGTTTTTAACCATGGGTAAGTTTGAATTGATTTGTCCCATTTATTGAAAATTAGTGGTAATTTAGTCAATAAAGGAAGGCTCTTCATCTATTAGAGTTTCGGAGTCTTAGAGTTTTGCTACCCGGCGTTCATGTCCGAGTCCTATCAAGTTTTTAAATACTTGTTAGGCATTTTGATAATTTGATGCATGATATATCAAAACGGTCGTCTCACTTAGTAGAACAAATTTCCATTTTTTGATGCATAATACATCATTGTTTCGTATCTGATCAACATTTGCGATTAATGTTAGTGTTTTGGATAATTTTTTAATAAATAAGATTAAGTTTAAAAATGCACACCTTGAAAAGCTGCTGTTGAATTGCATCTTCAAAACTTTTAAAAGCTAAACATTAAAGGATTAAAGCTTATTCCAATCCGAGCTGTTGACTAAAACACTATTCGAAGTGTGTTGATCTGAATATCACTTGGCCCGAAGTACATCCAACACGAAATCCATTTCCAATCTGAACGAGCCCTTTTCCCAAGACAAGGTGGCACAACAAGTGTAAACATGCCACCAAACACATTTATAGTTTCAGCTAATGGGTCAATTTCAGCGGCGGAGTAATGGCTGGTGCAGTTTCTGGATGCATATTCTGTCAAATCGCCGGTGCTTCCACATCCACGGCTCTCCTTCACTCCGTCAGTGACTCTCTTTAATTTTCACTTTTCATTGCTTTTCCACCATCATCACCTCTCAGCTTCACCAGATCTTCATTTTTGCAGGATGAAAAAGTTTTAGCATTTCAGGATATCAATCCTTCAGCCTCCAGGTTCTCATTATTTCTTCCCATTCTTTATGTTGAGTAGTTGGAGTTATCCCAAATCGGATAAATATGAATGAATGAACTCCTTAATAAGCATGAGGCAAGCCTCACCTCATGAGAGCTCTTTTGGGGCGCCAAATATTTATTCTCAGCATGGTATCAAAGTCATTTAATCTGACTCTATGACATGACTCATAGTCATGATAATGGGGCACCTATGGAAAACACAAAGAGGAGTGTTGGAGTTATTCTACTTCATGAGAGTTCTTTTGGAGTGAGTTAGGCCAAATATGTTTTTCTTTAATAGCTATCACATAATTCATTTGGATTCATATTAGCTAATACCGAGTAGCAGTTATGTACTCCGTATATTGTAAGGTAGGCTACTGGTAACTGTTGATTGATGTCAAGAAAACTTGTCGAAAGTAATCTGAGAATACCTGCCTGTTTGGTATGAATAAACATTTAAACCACCCTTGCGGGGATAGTTTTGAGTTGTTTGTTATAGAGCAGCTCATCTTTGTTTGTCATATGATCAATTGGAAGTTTCTGTTGTTCTTTTGCTATTCTATCTTTATTATTGTCATTAGATCCATTACCATTATTAATTAGTGTAATTTTGTTATATCAGTATATAGTCCAAGACGGGCAGTGTATATACGGAGTATATGTTTTTTTTAAATTCGAGCTCACTTTTTTCTTTCGTGGAAGTTGGATAGAATATCACTTTTGCTGTTGTGATATCTTCAGTTTTGTTATATTTAACCTCCTTAGCTCCAAAGTTGGATATAATACACATATACGGAGTATGTTTAAAGCTTTAAAAGCTTCTTAGGTTAAGAGCTTTAAATATTTTTGCATATATTTTAAAGGCTGGCTCTTGAACCTTTCTATTAATGGGTCAGGCATTACTTGGTGATTCCAAAAGAGCACATTCCTACGGTCAAAGATCTTACCAAATGCCAAGATGACTATGCCTTGGGTAACTTTATTTTTCCATGACATTTTAACACTCCCCAAGTCTTTAAAAAGAGTCCAAGTCCTAAACTTATCTATGTTCTAAAAAAAGGACTTGTTTTTAGTTGATATTAATGTTTTTTTTTACCAAAACAAAGTATTCCAAAGGGTTGTACGTTAGCAAAATTAAAGCTGTATATGAGCAAAAATGCAAGAGTTGTACCTTGGCTAATGTTCAAACTTTTGTAGTTAGCCACATGCTAGATGTTGGGAAGAGTCTATTAGGCAGAGATGCACCTTCCAGCAAACAATACAGGTACTATATCTTATTCAATTTCCAAACTCGCCGTTTAGTTTGTACAGTTTTTGCCTTGTGAGGTGACTTTGGAATGGAAAGACTGTGCAATAGACTTGCCAGACAGGGGTACAACTTTTATAACTATCAGTGAATTTACATTCAAATTATGCCCAATAAGGAATAAGATTGACACAGCTAGGAGTGTGCAATGGTCTTTGCCAGACCAGATCAAACAGCAAAAGTAGAAAAAACTGCATATCGTCTTTAAAAATGGAAACAACCCAATTATGGTCTTGAAATCCAAAGTCATGCCTATACCTCATCAAATGCAAACATATTTAGTTTAGTTGGTTGTTTTGTTGTATGTACTTTGGTACTCTGATGTTTGTTATGTTTCAATACTTGTGTGGAATTTAGTTTTATTGTTAGAACAACTAGAAATTGTGTTATGGGTATTACAGTCTGTACCAAACCACATATTGGCACGGTCAGATGTGGTCTGCGTTCTCGTATGATCTGTACCTTGCGCACACTCCTAAAATTGCACTCACTTTGTTTCAGGTTTGGGTTTCACCAGCCACCATTGAACAGTGTTAATCACCTTCATCTTCACTGCTTAGCACTTCCTTACACTCCAAGGTGAACAAATTTCCTCACACTATTTGTGCTAAACATCTTGGCCCCCGAACATGGCATGCTAATGGTTTTGTTGGTTTACACTACTAAATTTAGCCACAATATTAATTTGTATTGACTATTGAGACCGATCATAACTCATTGCCGTTTCATTATACTTTCTTGTAAATAAAAAAACAAAAAAAAAACAAAATCAGTGTTGTGAACAGAGTCTAGGCACTGGTCAATGGTTTGCTTCCATTTTGATGTTATTATTATTGTTGTATTATATTGAAACAGATGGAGATGCCTAAAATACACATCTCTGGGGCCATTTGGTGGATTCATTGAGGCTGAAAAATTGTTGCAGAGATTAAAGCTGTAAATACTCTCATACATGATGAAATGTATCAATTGATATTTTGTACAAGTAATAATTCAGTAAATCATAATTGAGTGCTAATTGTGCTTTTAGTTGGGTTTTTGTGGCTCAGCAAATTTGATAGAATATGAATTTGATTAGTACTTTTGAAAACAATAACAGTAGTTTGAAAAAAAAACCTAGCATATTGCTTTTTTTTAAGTAGTACTTGGCATATTGTTAACTCCACATGAAGACATGGACTTAGGGTTATGAGAGGTAGCTAAGGATGAGGAGGGCTTTAATTAAGAGAAATGGGTGAGAAATAACATTTTTAATCTTGCAGGACTGACAAAGGACTAGCCGTGGAAAAGAAGTAAAGATACAAGGACTACTCTTGTAAATAAAGGTTAAATATGAAAAATCAACAATTATTAGACACTCTTAATGGAATTTGCTCCTAAAAGTACATTACATATTACTCCCACCGTCCAAATTTAAATTACTTGTTCATTATCTAGAGCGTCAAAATTTATTCACTTTCTTTATTTGTTTTCATGAATCATTTGATAGAATAATACTTCTTTGTCCCAATTTATAGTGCATGTTTACTATTTATAGAGTCAAATTTTATTAACTTTCTTTATCTATTTTTGTTAGCAATTTGATAAAATAAGGTATTATTGTTACTACTAGTTTTGTATATCTTTTGATGTAGTATTTTAATATGTATTTTTTTTATTTTTTTTAACTCTATACCATTTGTCATATAAAATAATTTAAAATAATTTTAGTCAGTTATCATAAACTGAAACAGGCACTATAAATTGGGACGGAAGGAGTATAATCATGTCACCACTAGTTCTGTAGAAATTTTTAGATAGTTTTTAAATATGTAATTTTATTTTTAATTCAACCTCAATTCTCATAAAAATTGAATTGAAAATAATTCTGCCTAAATGCCGTAAAATGAAATGAGTAGTTTAAATTGAGACAGAGGGAGTGATACACAAAATAATTTCATCAAGTTTCTCTTGCAAAAGCTATTAAAAAATACTCCTTCCGTTTTACAAAACATTACTCATTTTGAATCGTAATTAGTCAAATAATTACACGCTTTGACTACAAATTGTGAGAAAAATATATTGAATTATAATATAAATTTAATATAATTGGATTCATCTTAGGATTTAGTTTTGATAATCAAATTTTATAACATTCCTTTATTTAGATTATATTCAATTTATGGTCAAAGCGTGTAACTGTTTGACCAAAAATACATCAAAATGGGTAATGTTTTGTGAGACACAAGGAGTAAATTTATTATTTTAATACGAAAGGTAATTTTTATATGGACGTGACTTTTGATCCAAGCATAGCGAGGGCAGCTGGCTGTTCGAATGAAAATGGCTAATTTTTGGGGAGAATCTCTTTGAGAAAAAATGAGAGGTCGGGGGCTCAGGGCCTCTATCCATTGAGGCATGTCGAGAGGTTCTAAAAGATCTCGAGCAATAGCAAGAGGTACGAAGTCGCTAGATCACAAGGTAGTGAAAGGTCTTTATTTTAGCTAAAAATCGCCCGTATTTCCTAAGACCAGAGGCAAACTTATATAAAGAAGAAACCCACATAAGTTTTCCTTGTGTTGAAAAATGAAAACGCTAACGTTGGAGACGATTTTGCATTGAAGAAGATAATAGGTGTACAAGTTCTGGACTACAAACTGTATCAAAAGACCCTAGGCTGACACCTTATGTAGATCCAGAAAACAGCTTAAGTGCATGAATGAGAACACACTCATGATAAAAAGTAGTACTTATATACCATATAAATTATTATTATTATGCTCTTAATTGACAGAAAAAAAAGGTTATGAAAAAGGCAAGAGCCCTTATGAATGAATACATCATATGGTACAAAGAACAATGAAGACTTGTTATGATGATGATGATGATGATGATGATGATGATGAAGCACAACATATAGTACAAGGAGCAAGAAGACTTATTATATGATGATAGATGCCAGTGTCTTGCCTTGCCCTACATGTACATAAACTGGGTACAGATGGGGGGATGCTTTAATGGAACAAGGAGATGAAAGACATACTGGTCCTCAGAAAATCGGGTTGTTTCTTTCTAAGGAAAGACGACTGGCTGGATGTTCCATATGTCCTTAGCATATTCATGAATCGTTCGATCACTGCTGAATTTGTAGCTCCCGGCTGTATTCATGATTGACATCCTGGTCCATCTCTGCAACAAATTCATTGTTTTTAAAAAGAGAAAATACTTAGACTTGGGGTTCCATTCTAAGAGGTGAATTGATATGAGAAGTAGCTCAAGACATTATATGTTAGTTTATGATTATATACTCCCACCGTCCCACAAAAGCATTTCCCACTTTCTGTTTTGTCCGTCCCAAATATTTTTTTCACTTTTTCTATTGGGCCCAAAATACCTCTTTCTTCCGAAATCCAAACAAATTTTAATCACTCACATTTTACTATTCAACATCTTTTCAACACTTTTCTTAATCTCCGTGAGCAAATTAATTTGGGATGGGGGAGAGTATTTCTTTGATAAGGGATATCTTGACAGAAAATTGGAGTAAAATGAAAAATAACACTAACCTTTTGGTCACGATATGCTTCATCGACCTTCTCTTGGCATTCTATGTAACTTGGGAAGTCCTTGCCTACAAGGAAATAGTCTGCGCGTCCAAAGCCTTCGTTTCCCTCCAAAGATCCGATAAGCTCGTCATAGTTATTTGAGCCAAAGGCACCGCTCCTTATGAACTTCTTGACTTCCTCAAAACGTTCATCAGGTACAAACTGCATTACACAGTATTTGCATTCCAGTTGTAAAAGCATACTCAATAGAAATAAGAGTATTTTTTGTGTATCTTTGAAATCTTACCATGAAAAAAGATATGTGGGATGGGGAGCTCTGAAAACTAATGCTACTATTACCAAAATTATCCCTAAAAAGAAGGCATGTTTCACCAATACACAACTTAATTTTGGTAAGGTGTAACATTAATTGTCACAAATCATGCTTATAATTTTAATTTTTTATCAACTAAATTTATCATAATGATTCACGAGTAAGTTGTCTATGACTCATTTTTGCATTATTTTGAAATTGAATGAAAACAGCTTCGCTTAGTCAAACTAAACTTCTTCTCTTTCTTTTTTTTGACAAATAGGGGTTTGAAATAGGATTCTTAATCCGGAGGGATGAAGTAAAAGGAAAAAAGTAGGAAGGTTTTACCTTTCCCTCAGCCCTTTCCTTCCGAAGCCCTGCAATCTCATGAGCTTTAGCCCCGAAGAGAAAGAAATTTTCATCACCCACCTCTTGCCTTATCTCAACATTTGCCCCATCCAAAGTCCCAATTATGATGCAGCCGTTCATAGAAAATTTCATGTTGCTGGTTCCACTGGCCTCCATTCCAGCCGTACTGCATTCATACAGCAAAAAATAGTAGAATGATAGATGCCTGAACTATCCACCACTCTATCTGAAACATGATAGCCATTCAATAAATAAATAAATCATATTTGACAATTGTATTTCATATTTTTTCATATTTCACTAGTTCAAGCTTTTGAGTTTTTTTTGTACGTAAATACACAATGAGTTTGTGGAGGGAAGTTTACTAGCGACATCAGGTTCCAATTGGTAGCCTTATCCGACATGTTCTGCTTATCAACATAACAACAAGACTCAGTAGCTTATGACTTAAATGGCTTTTTTGCTTGTAGAAAGCAGAGCAGATTAAGCCATCTGAGCCAAATACCTTGCCAAATGAGCTCTCAATGGCTGTGTGTATTCTCAAAAAGATAATAAATGAAATAAAATACTGGGATACAAGCAGCCGATCTGAAATACCTGATATGTTGTGAAAGTTCACTTGCAGGAATTAGCATTTCAGCAACGGTGACATTGTAGTCAGGGACAAATATAACCTATAAAGAATAAGAAAATAAAATTTGAAATGCAAAAAATTATTGGGTGTATGATTAAACTGGTGAGAAACTTATACTATAGATGAAACAAAAACAAAAAATCAAAATGTAAGCTGATGACTAATTTATACCTTCAGCAGATCACCTATTTCAGAATCATGATTTATGGTGGCTCCAACATCTGTTATGAATTTCACAATCCTTTTAGCTTGCACATATGTGGCAAAAGCTTTTCCTCCAAATATGCATACCCGAGGAACAAACTTTGCTTCTCTTTCTGCTGCGCTCATTTCTTTCATCTGCTTGTATCGGTAAACAATTCCCAAGATATTCAAGAGTTGTCTCTTGTATTCATGAATGCGTTTTACCTGAAGTGTTTTGCTGTTAGTCTAAATGTAGTATGGATTTGGCATTTCAGCTAACAATTTCAAATTAACCAACCTACAAGAATCAATGAAGTAGAAATTTTTAAAGAAGCAGAGAAATGACCTGGATATCAAACATTGAGTTGGGGCTGACTGAATACCCTGTTCTTTCTTTTATGAATGAAGCAACCTTTAACTTGTTGCTTCTCTTTGCTTCCCTCCACTCTCTTTGAAGATCTTCATTATCTGCAAACTGTACATGGTAATTCATAGCTAAGTCAACATTATAAAGCACACTCATGTGACCATGCCACAAAACGTTAGAACGTAAAATATACGGAGTAGAAAATTCATAAACAGAAATAGACCATGTTTAAGCGTACTAGTGTAGCCAGAGCCCCCAAAATTTCATATCTGAGGTAGGCTGGAAAAATAATTCATTCAAATTTCATTGAAGAATACGTCAAAAGTTTATATTTCATACCTTACGTAATTCTGACAACTTTTCTGTGTTTAGGACCCAGTCATCTGTACCAATCCATTTTGTAATGATATTACTAAGAGCAGGATTACAAAACCGGATCCATCTTCTGGGAGTTACACCATTAGTTTTGTTTTGAAATTTGTCGGGCCAAATCTGTAAGCAATAAATGATTGTAGGTAATGATTCAAATGCTTAAAAATAGAAATACTTCAGTAAGACTTTAGTTAACTTAAGCACCAGTTAAGAACTGTCATTGAACCTCCTAACAGAAATACCTTGTAAAAGTCATTGAAAACATCTTCCTTCACTATATCACTATGGATCTCAGCAACTCCATTTACAGCATGACCACCGACAACACAAAGATTAGCCATACGGACCATCTTAGGAGCTTGCGGTGGGTCCACAGCTTTCACCGGTTCTGTTTCTTTTTCTGCAGGCTGATCCTTTTCATCACCGGGCACCACTTCATCACTATCTTCAACTTCCGCACTAGGATCAACAGCTGGGGTTTCCTTTGGTTTAGTAAATAATTCTGCGACAGAGCTTGGAAGATCAAAGTTCTCCAAAATTCTCATAGCTTTCAACTTGTTTCCTAACATGTCAAGGTCTGAGGTGCCATATTCTGATATTATTTCATTTATCAGCTGAATAAAACATGTCAGGAGTTAGTTCGGGTAGAAAATTATTGAAATGGATAGGTCAGTTGAGTTATACATGATGTCTGATTTCCAATTACCTGCTGATCTATCATCTCTATAATCTCTATATGTCTAGGAAGCAGCTTCTCCATCAACTCATAACTCCATTTCTCCAGTGCCTCAGGCAGAACAGTATGATTTGTGTATGCCACTGTCCTGGAAAGTATATACCAGCAATCAGCAATGGTGTCATTTGAATTATAAAACTTCAAATAAGATTCATCATTCTGAATCATATTTGAAAACAATGTGTGAAAGAATGAAAAAGGTAAAAGAAATAAGAAACTGGCACAGGGATGCAGATGAAAAATTACTGTCTTATAAAGATAAACTATAATCTTTGCATCTCAATATAATCTCAGACAGTGACACAGTCTTTATCATATATTCACATGCAGTTTTTAAAGATTAAAATCCACATTGACAGAGTCATCTTGGATGCTCATAAAAAAGAATTGCAAAGAAGAAACTCATGAGAGAACCTTTGAGTGATATTCCAAGCTTCCTTCCAGCTCAAGCCCTTCACATCAATCAATATTCTAATAAGCTCTGGGATACATAGAGTAGGGTGGGTATCATTCATCTGGACAGCAACTTTTTCAGGAAAATCCTCCCATTTTATATGTCCACCAGATCTCCTTTCAAATCGGGCAATGATATCTTGGAGAGAAGCCGAGCACAAAGTATATTGCTGTTTCAATCGTAGAATTTTTCCTTCCACTGAGTCATCCCCAGGGTAGAGTATGTAGCATATCTGAGTCAAAGAAAACCCATCACACAAAAGTCCAATTTCAAAGCACTTTGAGCCTAATGCATTGCAATGTTGTGGTAAAAGGTTTTAATACCGGGGGGAAATTACAAGGGGTTCACAAGTATATATGAGCACAAGAAATAGAAAATTTGATAATAACTTATTTCCCTTGTATCATTTATTTTGTGTTTCGACAAACAAAGTTGAAGAGCAACATCATTCCACAGTAAGATGTTAAAGTTCAGAAGTCGTGACCCGTATCCAGACAATGAAAGCCATAATAACAAGCAGTAAACAACTGAAAATATAAAAACCCTACTTTTTCAGCATTTGCTTGGGCCTCACACGCTTTGACGTGCTCTCCTGCATTGAAAGAATTTAGATCAAAATCTTCTGAAGAAGCCTTCGTTGACCAAAGCCGAAGGTTAATTGTAGTTTTAGTTTTATATCCTGGTATGGGAACGTCATATCCAACTGCTTGAATGTCGTCCCCGCCAATCCAATGCTTCTTTCCATCTGATCCAGTGATCACTTTACCAAAGAACTTTACCGGGTATGAAACGTCATTTCTCACTATCTCCCAAGGATTACCCAGCTGTAAGCATGAACTCGAGTCAAAAAAATTTATCAAACTATGTGAAGTAACAAAGAGCGAGGTTCATTTTAAACACAATTACACAAGAAAATGCCAGTGTGAACTGATCAGTGAGATAAATGTTAGCATTAAAGATGAAATGAAGCCTTAGAGAGCATACTTCAAGCCAATCTTCAGCCACTTCCTCCTGGCCATCTTTCGTAATGCGCTGCTTAAATAACCCATACTTGTACCTTAGTCCATAGCCCCATGCTGGATAATTCAATGTTGCCAAAGAATCTAGGAAACATGAAGCAAGCCGACCCAAACCACCATTTCCAAGAGCAGCATCTGGCTCCTGTTATGAATTTGTTCGTGGTTAAGAGAAAGGAATTTAAATCTGACCAGAGAATGGCTTTGTAGCTTCTAGTTTTTAAATGCTAAAACAGTCAGTCAGAAAAACGGGAATGAACATGTTTAGCAAAGTTGTACACTCTTTTACTACACACCATATTTTCAGAATGAGAATTGAACCAATCCCAATTCAAATCACAAGTGGACCTGAACACCTGACCTTAGAAGCTACATTCTCTAGATTGTGGCCGAGATTGTTCAATGCTTCTGCATATGCACCCGTAAGCTCCAGGTTACCAATTGCATTTAACAATGCTCTACCCTGCAAGTATATAAGCTCAGTTGCTTTATTTCATTTTGTTTGCTTTCTTAACGCGATATATCAATTCGTAGGTGTTTATCAATGGTTAAAGAATGGTGAAAACATGGTGTACCTGCAGAAACTCCATTGAGAGATAATATGCCTGCTTCACATTCAACTTCTCATTGTATTCATATGTTTCATTCCAATTAATAATCAGTGAATCACGAACACTTTGTGCAGTTGCAAAGAAAGCTTTTGGAGGCTCAAACCTCTCCGGAGAAAATGCAGGTGTAAACTCTGCATGGTATTTGATGTTTGAAGCAATAGATGCAGCATCAAGAGAGGCACCTAAAATTTCATGCAGGGCAAACAGTTTGAGTCCTATGAATAATTGAATACTGACAGTGATAAGGCAAACATACACTGATAAATATGAGCAGTCAATGCAATTCTCGAACTCAGACCCATTTTCATCTCAACTTTTACGAACACTTCGTAATTATTATATTTTTCATAATTTGTGATAATTCATATTTGAGATATTTTTGCTTCAATACCAGTCTACCGCATTGATAATTAAAAATGGTTTTTGTACACGTTTACATTTTCTCTTGTCCCGAAAAAAGGGCATGCCACCATTTAACTTAAAATGACAATCTAAATCCAGTATTTGAAACTCAAAATATATAACCCTAAAATCAGTAGTCAAAAGTTCCAACTACATTTCAGTTCTGTTTTCAATTACGCATTGTACTTTTTATGCACCTGAAAAATCTTAAGATATTCAAAATAATATCGGGATGAAATTGATTCAGGAAAGGGAAAATGAAAGTTTAAAAGGATCACCAGCAACTAGACCAGCCCTAAACAATCTCTAGACCAGTGACCAAGTCTACCTTTGAGTATGTATAACTTCGAAACTTAAATTTTGCAGACTGCATAAGTATGAGAGTGGATTGCAATGAAGCATACTTTTTGAATTAAAAAAAAAAACTAAATTGAGCGGCTATAGAAGGCAAAAAAACCCTCACCGTTTTCAGTAAAGGAATGCTGAATCGTCTGCTTCGGCTCATTCAGCACGCTCCTGACGAGAACGGGCCGCCGTCTGGCGATCTTCGGCCTCCGGAAGCCGGCGATTTTGGTGAGGAACCGGGAGTTCATCGAGCTCCTGGATCTGGAACTGAGATCGAACAGTCTCGGGGTAGAAGAGGAATGCAGGAAAGGGTGGACATGGCTTCGAGTAACGGAGCAATGGGAAGTCGCCATAGCTCTCTCTTTCTCTTTCTGTTGGGAGATTGAGAGGATCAGCGGAATCTGGGCAGAGTGGGAGGGATTTGGATCATAGAAGAGTAAGAAAGAAAGTGAGAGTGATAGAGAGTAAGGGGAGCTGCTTGTCTGCTTGCGGCCATGTCGCGCTCTGTTATGGACGGCTGAAAACCAGTTTTGGTGCCACGTATGGTACGGGTGCCAACATCACAACTTTGGCCTTATGAATTACTCATTTCGTACACAAATAAACTTCTCCTTTACTATTTACATTGTCAAACTTTATTTACTTTGTTGACCTATTTTTGTCACCTATTTGATAAAATAATATAGTCATGTCATCTCTAGTTTTGTACGGAGTACATTTTTTGATATAGTTATTTAATACGTAAGTTTTATTTTTAAATTTTACATCATTTTTATATAAAATAATTTGAAAATAATTTCAGTCAAATATTGTAATGCGCAATGCGAAATTTATTTGTGGAGAGGAGTGATTATTTTGGCCTTATTCTTTTGGTTTAGAATTTCAGAATTGGATCTTAGAAAGAGTTGGAAGAAACTGGAAAGAAATGCAAAAAATGAATGGAATTAGAAAATGTTGAAATGATTTAAGTGCTAAAAAACCGCTCAATTAAACGATCACCCAAATAGATACTTCAGGGTATACAAGAAAATTCTAATTTTGGATTAAAAAGTTCATCATTGTTTGTGTTTGAAGTGATATGTTATGCATTTAGATATATAGTGTTATTATATATTCATCATATATAAATACCTTTTTAAGTCGTTGTTGGAAGAAACTACAATGAGTCAGAAGAAATTAGAATGAGTTGGAAACAGTTAAAAGCTTTTTTCAATCCAATAAAACATGGCCGAATTGTCATTCATATTACTAAGAGTTTATGGCCAATAATATGGCTTGGAATTAAAAAGACAGAGCAAGTAATTAAGATCCAAATTCTTCAATAGTGACTTACAAGAGAGTGTGTGTGTTTATATATATTGTAGCATATTGGTACAATATATTAGTAGGTTCAGGTGATCGCGTGTGATTTGTTTATAATCTTGTTTATCAGCGCATGAGTCACATTACTTTCAAATAGACTCTCTTATCCCTTCGTTAATTAAGCCTAACTTAAGCCTACAAGGTCATGATAGATCAAGAATGACAACTTGTAGTTAACTACTCTCAAGCTCCTAATCCACGACCAGATAACTTCTCGAAAGTATGCCTGATGACAAGATCAACACATGTCGGGTCATGTTTTATTCTTTTAAATGTGGTTTTGGACATGCTTGCTCAAGCCAAAGACAGAACCAATTTCTTCTATGAATAAACTTCAAGATGTTCATAGGCTGAGAAGTTAGTAATGTTAGGGCAAAAAAAGCTTAAAAGATTTTATGATTTTAGACATTAATCCTAGACTTGACATGGATAAACGAAAATACTCAAAAAAACATATTTTATTAATTAAAAAGAATAAGAAAGTAAAATAATAGTAAAAAATGAAGCAAAAAAAAAAGTAAATTAGAACTAAAATCACAAAATTTGCAATTGCCGTCAACACACTCTCTTTCTCTGTCCCCTTCCATCGCAACATTCGTCCTTCCCAGGACCAATCCAGAACACGCCCGTTATCAAAAGAAGCTAAAATCGGAAAGGAAAAGCAAATTTATGATCAATGCACGTATTGTTTGATGTAAATTAACCTAATCGGATCATCAGGTGATTGATTGAAATGTTGAAGAGATTGAGATTTAACAAAGTTCATGTATATCCGGATGCATTGCACGCCGATATGTTTTTGTGTGTGAACAGATTTTGAAAATCAATCCATAATTAAGGCGGAATTCCTCGTTTTCACCGTATATAGATTTAGGTTGATTTAGCAGATTACGGGTGAGGAAGAGGAAGGGACGGTTGAATTGCGCCGAGGGCGGAACTGATGTTGAGCAGTGGAGTTGTCGCGCAGAAGAAGAAGAAGAAGAGTCGTAATTGCGGCGGTGGAGACGGCGCCGTGGGCGGTGGTGCTGCCATTCTGCCATCTAGGGTTGTAGGCTTGGAGTATTGGAATTGGGTTCGGCTGAGGTTGGGTGAGGAGGGAGGAAGATGCAGCTGCGCTTCTCACCTAGCATGAGAAGTATAACGATCTCAAGCAGCAGCAATGGAGGTTTTGGTGATTTGATGAAGATCAAGGTCGCAGCTCGCCATATATCTTACCGAACGCTCTTTCACACCATTCTTATCTTGGCTTTCTTCCTGCCTTTCGTCTTCATTCTCACAGCTGTTGTTACCCTTGAAGGCGTCAACAAGTGTTCCTCGCTCGGTACTTCATTTTCCCTCCTTTTACTGATATTATGTATCACACTTCTAGATGTATTTTTTTCTCTAATTGAGTTGTTGTTTGGTCATGCTATTTGTTTGTTTTCTATTTTCATAGTATATCCGTGGCGTGATTTTGATCTTTGTTTGAGATGGCAATCCTAAGTCCTAACCTTTTGGCATTTAAATGTCTGATCTTTTTAAATGGTCTTTTTTCATGAGGTAAAGTTGGGTTGGTTAAGGAGCATTATATGGCTTCATACTGTTTATGTGTTCATGTTGAAAAGTGAAAACAGATGAGGAGAGGGAATGCATGTAAGCACTCTACTGGTGCTTCACACGTATGAATTAAACTTTGGACACATCATGTGTTAGAAATTTAAAAGCCAGGACAGTTTGTATACCGTGTGTACAGTGTTTTAGGTTAACAAATTTAACAACAATATGGGGGGATCTATATATTGAGAGTGACAATTGCATAATTTTTGTGTAATGCATGATGTGCTGCCGATCAAATAAAAGTGTTATGTTTGTCATGAATAACTTTTTTTTCCAACGTTGTTCAATTGATTGCAATCTCAATCAAGCATGCTAGGCTGTTGCTTCTGCTTTCCATATATTTCAGACATCATGTAATACAGTGCAGTAACTCTAAAAGATATTTCCTACTTCTTTTCCCATTAGATCTATTATTGTTTATACAATACGTAAAAGCAAGCTGCTTTTGTTTCTTCTATATTAAGGCATAGTCTCTCCGTCTCATAAAAAAGTTCCACATTTTCTTATTTTCCCAAAAGGTTCCACTTTCATTTTGAGGAAGAAATTGCGTGGTTCACACAATTTCTCTCCTCTTCATAAAACTCAACCACATTGTGGAACCTTATTTTAGGATGAAGGGAGTTTAAATGACGAAAACTGAATTTTTTAATGACAAACTATGATTCCATTTCTCATGGGTGTTTTAGATTGTTTAGGCAGGAGATTGGGCCCAAAGCTTCTTGGAAGATCTGATGACTCAGGGGTAACTACTACACTATGTGCAAACTGGTTTTACATTTAGCCGTTTTTTTTGTGACCTGAAGTTGTCTGCATTGTTCCTGTCACACAGAGGCTTGTTAAGGATTTTGTTAAAGTCCTAAACCAAGTGAGATCTGAGGAAGTGCCAGCAGACTTGAAGCTCCCAGATTCATTTAGTCAACTTGTCTCTGAAATGAAAAACAATAAACACAATGCAAAAGAGTTCGTACTTATATTGAAGGGAATGGTATGAATGTCAGTTCTTTCTTTGCCTTTTTTTCCCATCGTGCTTCTCTCTATTTTCCTATTGTCCATCTTAAAATTTGCCACTATGCTTTTTGGCACAAATTTGTAGTGCTAGATAATATCAGCTTTAGATATTATTAGCACTATGCACATGACCTTTGTGCATGGGGAGTCAGATCAATCAAATATGATCCACTAATGTATTTTTAGGCCACGATGTGTTGTTAATTGCTTTGTTAATTTGAAGGGCTTTTGGTTGTAAGCCAAAATAGAGAAACAATGTTTAGCCTTTTTGACAATTGTTTACCTCATTTGTAGATGGAGAGATCTCAAAGAGAAATCAGAGAATCTAAATTTGCAGAGTTGATGAATAAACACTTTGCTGCAAGTTCAATCCCAAAGGGAATTCATTGCCTCTCACTTCGGCTAACTGATGAATATTCATCCAATGCAAATGCACGCAAACAATTGCCTTCACCAGAATTACTCCCGTTGCTATCTGACAACTCGCTACACCATTTTGTATTGTCAACTGATAACATCTTAGCTGCTTCTGTGGTGGTCAATTCAGCTGTTCAGTCATCTGCGAAACCTGAAGAGATTGTTTTTCATGTCATCACTGACAAGAAAACTTATCCTGGAATGCATTCATGGTTTGCTCTAAATCCTGTCTCCCCTGCTCTCGTTGAAGTCAAAGGCGTTCACCAGTTTGACTGGCTGGCAAGAGAGAATATTCCAGTGCTTGAAGCTGTAGAGACTCATAGTGTTATCCGCAATTATTACCATGGGAATCATGTTGCAGGAGCAAATCTTAGTGATACTACACCACGCTCTTTTGCCTCAAAGTTGCAGACCAGAAGTCCAAAATACATATCTTTGCTCAATCATCTTCGCATATATCTGCCTGAGGTATGCAGGTGTATGACAGAACTAAGTATCTTTAATTTCTTTGCTCAATAGTCTTCCCAAACCATGCATTTAGATGGAAAATGGGCTGTGTTGATGAATAATATTTTGACGTGAGTTCTTGAATTGTAGTCTTTTTTGGATGAAAGATAGAAGCAAGAAAAACAAAAGAGAAAGTGAGAGGGAAAGTGCCAATGTTTGCCTTCGTGGTTCCTGTCTTTTTTCTTCTTGTTTTTTAACATACGACAAACACTGAAATCCCATAGGTGGGGTGTGGGGAGGGAGGATGTACTTCACCTGACTTCAACGCGTGAAGGGTGAAGAGTTTGTTTCCGATACTGTCTTTTTTTTAACAATTTTTGTGAATTTCACCTCTTAAAGCTTGCCTTTGCATTTTTTTCCCTATATCTGAAGCTCTTGTGTGAGTCCTTCTAATTCTTCATTTTATTTAATACGTAGTACTATGCATTTTATGTTCTCTTCAATGAGAAAACTAAAAATCATTTACCCTTGTATCCTGCAGCTTTTTCCAAATCTAGACAAAGTGGTTTTCTTAGATGATGATGTTGTAATTCAGCATGATTTATCTCCACTATGGGATATTGACCTTAAAGGAAAGGTTAATGGGGCTGTTGAGACCTGTAAAGGAGAAGATCCGTATGTTATGTCTAAGCGATTCAGAAATTACTTCAACTTTTCTCATCCTCTAATAGCAATGAACATAAATCCTGATGATTGCGCCTGGGCTTATGGAATGAATATCTTTGACTTGTCTGCATGGAGAAAGACAGATATAAGAGAAACCTATCACACATGGGTCAAGGAGGTAAATGCTCACTCTTTCCCAAAATACAAAGGATATCTACTCTTTGTGAGTGGAAATTGTCACTCCAAAAGCTACTATTGTTTATTAGTAATTTTTTAGAGTGACAATATTCACTCCCTTAAGTTTTGATGCTGTTCTAACTAAAACTAATTTAAATTATTGAGTTAGAACCACACAATATCTATTTTTGTTGATATTTTCAATTATATTTTTAAAAGTGGTGGCTTGACTATATTAATTTATCAAATGATCAATGATAATGCGTAAATAATATTAGTTTGACACTGGAATAGTGAAGACGACTCTTTTTTGGGGATGGACGCAGTCATTTAGTGTAATTGAAAAATAATTGGACATTAGAGCATAATTTATTTGCTTCAAAATATTATTTACTCCGTAGTTAATAACTATGAGACTCTTTGGAATTATTTTCACATTACGGGTGTTAATAAAAAAATCTGTTAATATTTCAACATTTTTAAAAATTGTATGTAGTAACTCACAAAAACTAATTATTCATATTAATAAAGGCCTGTAATTCTTTTTCATTATTACTGATATATATATATATATATATATATATATATATATATATGTATATATATATATGTATGTATTTTAGCTTTATATTATACTTTGTATTATACTTAAGTTACCAGTTCTAAGTTACAATACCAGTTACCAGACTAAAGACTCCAATTAAAAATAAGAAGAAAAGAGCAAGTCTCCATTCTAGCTTACATCTGCTGTTATGATGATCATCTTTATTTGATTTTTGTTGTTTGATATCTCAATTTTTTAAGGCTTTCACATACGAGCAGATTGTTGATCTTTTAAACTCTTATTTTTTTTAAAAAAAATTGTAGAATCTGAATTCAAACTTGACGATGTGGAGGCTAGGAACGCTCCCCCCTGCCTTGATTGCATTCAAGAGCCACATCCACCCAATCGACCCGTCCTGGCACATGCTTGGTTTGGGGTACCAGAGTAAGACAAACGTGGAGAGTGTTAAGAAAGCTGCTGTCATTCACTACAATGGCCAGTCCAAGCCATGGTTGGAGATTGGATTCGAACATCTCCGTCCCTTTTGGACCAAATTTGTCAACCATTCCAATGTTTTCATCAGCAATTGCCACATCTTGGCATAGACTCCGAGTTAGTTCTCTTCTTTAACTTATTCTTTTTACTCTTCACTTATTCTCATTGGAATCATATGAGATCAGATCGGAAACAGCTTTAAATATAATTACAATCAGATCAGAGAATCAGATCAGAACCAACTGGAAAAGTTGAAGAGAACAAGTCCTCAGCCTACATGACATGACAAACATAGCAGAGAGCTGAAGCCATGGTTTGGTAACTTCACTTTTCTTGGCTTCCATAGTACTCTTTCTCTCAGTTTCTCTCTTCTGTATATTGGAAAACCTTAAACAAGAATCATGGGTATGGAAGTATCCTTTTAGTTTGTATTCTATCTGCTCATGTCTTGGTTTAAGAGAGAGTATTCTTTACCATAATTCCATTGTTTTTAAGGTTAACTTTGTTGCTATATATGTCCACCCCCCACCCCCCGCAAACCCCCCCCCCACCGGATATAGATTGTAGTTGCTACTTGCTACATACTCCGTTTGTATCTCCTATTAAATTCATTGACGATTTGTTTTTTGCTGAATATTATATTGTGGGGAATCCTATTTTGCGCACCAAAGACTAACACAAACAATTACTGTTCTCTGGAATCAGAAATAATAATTGTGTATTCGTCTTTGATGTTCAAAGTGGGGTTCCCCAACTCTTCTATTATTGAGTTTTGCAGAAGCACACTTTGATTTTTTTTGTATGTTTTGGTAAATACTGTACTTTTTTTAAACTGGAATGGTTAAAACTCATTAGTTACTGGTATTGTGAGGGAAGATTGTATCTATGTAATTGTTTCACCCCGGTCTTGGATAGCCTTTCGTAATTGCTCCTAATGTTTTAGTACTCTGTACTAGTTTTATATTAAATTCATTCCACTTTAGATTTTTTTTTTTACTTTTTAAACATTTCAATTTAGAACATTAATGTATAACATTAAATTTGAAATCAAGGACAATCAATCTTCCGCAAGGCAGCTTTGTCAATTTTTTTAAATTTTATTTTTTCACAGTTTTTCTTGAAGGAGTACACCTTTTATTTTTGGAAAATATAATTTAAATAATTTTTAATGATTAAGGTATTTTTAAGAAGTGTAAAAAAGTGACAAAAATGATTTGTCACTACATGACATGCTACTTTATTCACTTGTCACAAGCTGACAACATATTTCATTTGATTGGTTGAAATGTTTCACGCTATCGTGTGTTATTCCATTTCTTTGCTTGCTGTTGCCGTTTAATTTCTTGACAATGGTACGAAGTATAAAGAATGATTAGTTTGTGCTAAAAAAATAATACTCCGTGTTTTTTTGTGTGGAGATGCAATAAATTATATTTTTTTGGACATAGAAGAAAATAAATTTGATATTATTAGAAACGTGTTGTGTAGACTTTATTTTTTTAGAGTAAAAAACAACACTTTTTACACGCAATATTTTAAAATTCTTCACCATTTTTTCTTCTAACTATTTGTTTTTAGAAAACAAAGAGTCATATAATTTTTTTAGCACCAGGGGTTGTTTTTTTGAATTAGAAAATTTAACTTTCAATTTTTTCTAACTCCTAGTTTCTTCTAATTTTTTTTAATTTTTTCCAACAACGATTTAAAAGTACTTATATGCGATAAAGTATTTATATACAATATAGCGCTATAGGGGTATAGATGAAAATTTATGAGTTCAAATTAAGTTTTAATGTTAAATTTGATTTTTTTATCATGAGGCTTTTTGTTTTGTTTTACGAAATTTTATAAATTTTCATTTTGTAGTTATCGTGAATAGTACGACATAAAAAAAGATCATACTCCGTACGTAACAATTAAAAATATTAATGTAATATGTACTACAAAATATGGAGTAATAGACTTACGTTTAATTTAACTATAGAAGTGAATCCAAATGTTTAAGCAGTTAAGGTACCCAAACTGTTATAAATAATACAATACTCCGTATTAGCTTATATAGCCAATGTGAGGAGTTCAACTCAACATGCCCCTCAAACGGGACACAGATAACTACGAGTCGTCCTCGCATCAATAACATTCACTAGGATAGCATGTGAAATGATACCATTGACTTTAATTCAATCTAAAAATTTATCTCGAAATATTGGTATACTCAAGCTATTATAAACGCCATATTAACTTACATAGCGGCGGAAGTTGAATTCATCGCATACCATTTACATCACTAGAAAATTTTAAAAAATAAATTTAAATTTTAACATTAAAATATAATTTTATAAATATGTCATAATTATTTTTTCCTACTCTTATTTAAATTAAAAAGAAAAAACGGATGACTTAGTTTTAAACGGGGTGGTTATTACCACTGTATCCATTTAGGTGCCAATTGGAACTGAAATCGTGTGGTCCAGGTCATGTTCTTCTTAATTTATTTTTTTTACTTATTACTTATTTTATTAGAATCAGATCATACAAGATCAAAAATAACATTAAATATAATTACATTCAAACTAAAACAACTATAAATTTATTCCAATTAGATTAGAATTAATTGAAGAGAACATGCCCTAGGACTCTATGAGTAGGCTCAAGAAGTCAAGAATCTCAAGATCAAGTTTATTTTCTTTGGAAGTAAGCATTTTAAAATAGTGTAAAACTGTAAAATACTAAATGCGATAACATTGGACCAATTTATCGTTGATTTTTTTTGTTGTTGAAATTACTGTAATCTGGCCCCCAATTTCAATAATCAGCTCTACTCTTCTGTTTCGTTTGGTTTGACTCTCTCTCTCTCCCTCTTTCCTTTGGGTGATTCATCGATCTTGGGCTGCTGTAGTTCATAAATTCCGCCTGCCGCCGATTCGATTGAAACTTGTTTCTTGAACTGGATCTGGATTCCGACACAATTTGCAGAATCGGGAGACCTAATAATCTGGTGGAGGTCTGAAAGCTGTGAAGAGGTTGATAGATTGGCTTGGGGAAGAAGACAGTGGAAATGTCTGTAAGCCAAGATCAGGCCAATCAGTTACTGATCAAGTTTAGATTGATCGATGGAACAGACATTGGCCCCAAAGAGTTTCCCCCGGCTACCCTTGTCCGGGACCTGAAGGAGGCCATACCTGGTCTATGGCCTAAAGGTTAGTCCATTTTCTCCTCAATCTCCAATTGTAGCTCACAGTGCTTTAGTCTGTAGACCAAACGTGCAAGTTGTGTGGTTGGAAGCTAAGGAAATATTTTGTTTTGTATCACAAGTCAAGTGTTTTAGATGCTTTTTTTACTTTGAAATGCATGTCTAGTTTTTGTCCAAGTGGTTACATTGCTAATGAAGCTTAAATAGTGATCATCACCTTCATGCACACCACTGATCAAGTCGAAATGACACGTTAAACTTAATTAGCTTACTATCTATGAAGTTTTGGGTTATAATTACAACGATGCATCAAGGGTCTGACAGAAACAACCACTTCGTTGTTTTACTTGGTTACGTTACGTAGATCTAGACATTCAGACCCAAACCAATTGGTGTTGTACTGAGTTTTGATGATGAGCAGTTATTGTTAGTGGTAAGCAGATATCTAGATTAGCTAGCTTGAGAGTTGAGAGTTCACCCACATATCGTCTACCATGATTTGTGACTCATAGTCTCATACGCCCACCCTTATATGTTTTTGGGTTTATTTGGAAGTATAAATTTGAGATTATTCCAATCCTAAGACTTTTATCAAGAGTCGAGAGATATATGAGTGGACTTGAAGCATTGAGGCTTATCTGTATTCGCTTTTGCTGCTTTTGCTCTAACAATTTCAACGGCATCAATGAAATTCATTGAAGGTTATTTTCTCTTCTTCAGATTAAAAGGAGCGAAAATAGTTGTAAGAGAATGATTTAGCTCCGGGTAAATAGCGTACTAAATCAAAATGATACATTAAACTTCCTTTGCTTCTATCCTTGAGTGGAGTGTTGGGTATCAAATGCAATATCTTTCAATGGAGTTTTGGGTAGTAAATGCAAAATGCATCTAGGATCTAGCAGAAACAGATTTTCTAATTTTTTACAGGGGTAAGGACGCAAGGTTGCATACATTTTTACCCCAAATTGCAACAGAGTTGGGATTTTGTTGTGGTTAGTTTTCAAAGGAAATCTAGAGAATTATATAATCCATTTTGATAACTTTCCCATTTTCCTTCCATCTTACCACCTTTTAGAGGGATGAATGAGGAAGGGTGCCATGGTGGGGCGCAAGATTAGATGAATTCTTTGTACCACGGCGAGAAAAACATGTACTCATCGTCTCATCCACTCTTTTTAAGTGTTCATTTTAGTTGGTTTTACACCTACTCAGAACTGACGAAAACAATAAATTTGCCTAAAATCAAGGTAAAAATAGTGTAATACTTCCTTCGTCCCATAAAACTTTTCAAAGACGAAAAAGGCGCATCCTAAATATGTATAATTTTGATATTATTTTATAATTATGACTCATCTATCCTACCTTATGGTAAAGTAAAGGAAAAATTTGAAAATAATATTCCGTATGAAAATTACATATTTCTAGGGCGCGCCTTTTTCCGTCTTTGAAAAGTTTTATGGGACGGAAGAAGTATGATCTAACACCTCTATCCATAATTCCATACTTTTGATTCCTATTAAACATTTATTAATGGACAAGGCTAAACTGACACTTGAGGGATACTGAACACATGTGATTGTTTATTCATGGTTAATATATGGAAATGTATTGTGACAAGAACAGTTGAGTCTCTTATTACATATGTTCAGTGTAACCAGCCAGTTGGTTTTTGCGCTCCACAAGTAATTATGGAAAGTACACCACCAACCCCCACCCCCACTCCCCAATGGCGACTTTGTCGCTGCTTGAAAAAAAATCCTACTTGTGGTGCTTGAGATTGATATATTGACATGCATCCCCAACCTAGAAAATTTTGAATTGAATAAAATTATGGTGATAGATTTTCTTGTTGTTTTACATTATCCTTAATTCCATTGCGTGATTTTCCCATTCATTGGTTTTCTCTTTGGTTCTATGGTGTGTCTAATGAGGTTTAATCTTAGGGGGTGTATTCAATTTGGATTTTAAAAGATTTTAAAAGATTTTTTAAAATACATGGATTGTGTAAAATCTATGGATTGTTTTTATTCTACACAGAGTTGAATAGATTGTGACGTATTTTATTGACAGATTTTTAAAAGATTTTGTTTGATTTGTTTAAAAAAACTTTTCCCAAATTAGATCCCTTCAGTCGCTGCACCCGGAGCTCGGCTCTTTTTGCTGAGAAAAAGTTTCCAAAGATCTTCATCTTCTACCCCACCACAAACTACTGAATTGACCAAAATTGGAAAAATCTATCCATTGAAAATTTGAAGTCCCTTCCATTAAACACACTTGCTTCAAGATTGCCAAAATTTTATGTCCGGCAGGTATGCACTGTCAGATCCCAAGCTATATTGGCCGGTATGGCGTTTCTGGCCATTCCCTTGAACTTCAAACACCCCTGAGTCATTGAATACAGAGAATTCTCCTGCGTGGCGTCATCCAACTCGTTGCCGTGCCTCAGCCACCCCACCACCGTCTCCACCGCTTGGGCGTCCAACAGAGCTGCCTTACCCTCGGCACACACCGCCAAATTAGACACCACCAGAACCACTATACCGGCCAATTCGCCCCCGTTCCGCATCCCCACCGGCGCCGCAGCAGCTCCCATCTTTATCTGTTTCGACTGATTGCTCTGTATCAGATGGTAAAGCGCTAGCGCCGAGTCGTAGCGAGTCCGCTCTGTCCCCATCGTGAGGGCATGCAAGAGCGGCCGCCGGCCAGGAGAAGGGTCAAAACCCTAGGCCGGCGCCACAATCCTCTGTTGCCTATGATTCCGATTTGTCCAAGCAATTCAAGAGGTGTTGAAGAGGGATGAAAATCCCTTCAAAGGCCAAGGTCGTAGCGAAAAGGCGAAGGGATGAGCAAAGTCTGTTAAAATCCTCTGTTGTTACAAGAGATTTGTGAGAAGATTTTTGCAGAGAAAAACAACAGCCAAATCCATCAAAATCCATCTATAATAAAAATCTTTCAAAATCTATGAATTGTTTAATACCATCAGATTTCAGTAGACATTTTAAAATCTAAATTGAATACCTTCATATTTTAAGTAACTTTTTAAAATCTCAATTGAATACCTACTAACATTTTAAATCCAATAAAATCCTATTGAGTCTAGATTGAATTCACCCCCCTTATTAAGTTCTGGCAGTGCATTTAGCTTGTGTATTTCTTCATAGCACCAGAGTTCATTTAACACCTTTTTTTTCTTAACAGGGAAAGAAAATGGCCCAAAAGAAGGGGAAGATGTCAAGTTAATCAGTGGAGGGAAAATTTTAGATAACAATACAACACTGGAACAGTGCAGTATCGCGCTATATGGAAATTCTGGAGTCACCACAATGCATGCTGTTATCAAACAACCACCCCAGGATACAGGTCAGTACAATCTCGTGAGGTGTAGAGATGTTTAAATATTAATGTAAATGGTGTGTGAAAAACGAGATCTCATTTTCATTGAAGTATGTCACTTTTGAAACCTTAATCTTGTAATATTTTGCTTAAGTTTTACTATTTATGTCCAAGAAAAGAGTCAAGTTTCACTAAGGTACAACTTTTGAAATTTTAGTATGATGCAACTATTGGAACTCTCTCACACACACACACACAATTTATTTGTTGGTTTAACTAAATTTAACATACAGAGTATTTATGGTACAACACAAGGGAGAGCCACACACCAAAAGGCAAAAGCTAGCTATTAAGGTGGGAGAACCCTTGGCTATATAAACCCATTACCAAGTCCCCCATTTGACTGGTGTCGGACAAATGAAATAAAGCCGTAACATTTGACCCCCCATAAGGTCCAATGTCCTCGTTGGTCACGACTGGTTCACCAGGCTACCACTCCGTATGATACCATTGATACAACACAAGGGAGAGCCACACTCCAAAAGCTAGATATTAAGGTGGGAGAACACTTGGCTCTATAAACCCATCATCAAGTCCCCCATTTGACTCGTGTGGGACAAATGGAATCAAGCCGTAACAATTTAACTCACTTGGACACTTTAAAAAAAATTAATGGAAATTAGTTTCTTTTGTTCAAATGAGACTTCTTTTTGGATAGAGGGAGTATGTACCTAGAAAGGGTTGTAGCTTACAATCAATTATGATGACCACTTAATGATGCTTTACCTTTTTCTTTCTCTTAACATTTGTTTTCCTCAATTAATTTGTCCCTTTCTTCAAACAGATAAGGAAATGACAGACGACCCAAAGCAGGGCAGAATCGGCAGATGCCATTGTGTCATACAATGAACTCCAACATGGAGAAAAATCTTTTTGGACGATTTTAGGAATTGTTTCCTCTTCACTGGACTGCAAATATTAGCCTCATTCTGTATACGAACATAGGAAATTGCCTGATTAAATAATGCAACGATGAGTAGCAGAATGGAAGAATCTCATGACTTACCGGCAAACAATGCTCATTTCTGGCCGAGAGATTGCTAGTTTCTTCTCGTACACCAGGTTTGCGTTTGGTGGCTTTTAATATTTTACCAAGCCCTATAATACTCCCACGTCTTCTTGCATGAGGAATTATAAGTCATTCATGCCCCTTCAAACAAATTTAGTTTCTGTGTAGAAGAACATCATCTGGTCTGTTTATACAAAATTTCACAGTTATGATACTTTCTTTATGTTTTCCATTTATTCTTTATTTTTATCTTTAATTCTTCAAGAAGAAGAAAACACAAGTGTTTTATAAACAATGTAACAACCGTGACAGTCTTGGTGCTTCATGAATGTATGTATACTTTGATCATGTTATCCTCTCTTTCTTTCAACTCAGTATTACTCTTTTGGAATTTCATAATTTCTCGAGTTGAGCTCAACAGCTTGACTTGTGAGCTGGCAAGCTTTTGAAAATATAACTCGGGCTGAAGAGAAGGTATATGGTATAGCCGGCTGTACTAGTAGTAAGGTACAACCGGATAGTACTCATTTTGAAGTAAGTAGTACTCATTCTTGCACAAACTTAAGTGTTCATTTTGAAATAACGTAGTACTCATTCTGAAATAACAAAGTACTCATTTTCACACATTTATTCAATACAATTATAATATTCATTTATGAATAACATAATATTTATTTTGAAACAAACTAGTGCTCATTCTCAAATAACGTAGTGTTCATTTTCAAGTAAAGTACCATTCATTTTTTCAGATTTGAAAAATATAATCTTATAGTCTAATTAAATTTACATTACTCCAAATTACTCTAATTAGCATAATTATCGTCATCTTCATCGCTGTTATTGCTGCAAATCTCCACGAGGCATCAACGATCGCTAGACCTAGGGTTTCTCGGCTCCTCCCTGATGAATAGCGCTTGAATTGTCGCTCCTGTCCGCACTTAGCGTTGCCGCTCTTCCATGCAATCATGCAGCAATCCAGCTCTTCTGCCGTGCCGCACCTAGGGTTCTCCTTGAGGCAATCCAGCTCTCTCGCGACTACTCTTCGTTGTTTCATTTTGAGGTCGATTGTATCCAACTTTAAGTACAACCAGTTGTATAATTTAAGTTGTACAGGCTGAAAGCATGCATATATATATATATATATATATATATATATATATATATTCACATGGTGAGTATTTATAAAATAGGCAAATATTTTGGTAGGCATTAGGGTTACGTTCATTTTGTGGACCTTATTTAATATTTTTAGTTTTTTATAATATTGATGGATCACCAAATTAGTGCTCTTATAAACAATTAAGATTTAAATCATCAATCATTTCTTTAGGTGCATTTTGTTTCAATCATATTTTTTTCTAAATATAATACTACCTTCGTCCTTGAGTATTTTGTTCATTTTTAAGTATTTTTATTCAATTTGGTAAAAATAGATCATAAATTAAATAAAAGTGATACTACATATTGTTATAAAAATAAATTCATTAGATTTATTTTATAAAATTTTCCAAAATGGTATTTTATCTAATTAATATGAGTAAAATTCCGTTGGCACTGGTCAACAATGTCAATACTGGTGTTGTTGCTTTTTTTGGAGCGCCTCTAGTGTTTCATTCACAAAATTGATAATTCTTACTCATCTCAATTTCTCCCCCAAAACCCCCCACTCCTAAGCCCCTATTGCGTGATAGCCACACATTCAGAGAGGGGGCTTGGGGGCTGGGACTAGTTTAGGGGTAGAAACCATCAATTTTGTAAATGAAGCACCGAAGGTACTCGAAATAATGCAATAGCGTCAGAGTGGCACTTTTGGCCCAATGTGAACAGAACTGTGCCCAACTAATACACATACACTTTAGATCGAAGATGGGAAACGATTGACTCAGAAAAGTTAAAACTGAATATATATTCGGAGACAAAAGTAGTAATTGACATCTTGACAAAGAGCTTATGGTTGAGCGACATAACTATCTCTTCAAATAAGAGGTCACATGTTCAAACTCAACTCACTAATTGAGAAATATGTAAGTATCGACAAATGTTATATTGTAATAAAGTTAATAATACTCAAAAAATACTTACTACTCTCTGTGGTCCTAAAAGCTCTTTTTGTTTTGACTTTTTTAGTCAAATAGTGTCATCCTTGACCATAAATTAAACATAATCTAAATCAATATATAGTATAAAAATTTGATATATCAAAATTATATCCTAAGATGAACTCAATTATATTTAATTTATATTATAATTTAATATATTTTTCTCATAATTTTTTATCTAAATAACAAAAAAATCAAAATAGAAAAAGTTTTTAAGAGTAATCCATTTTATTAGTGATGGACTAGAATCCAAGAGTTAAAATGAAAATGCAGCTTGAAATGTATTCTATAGTGATCAAAATAAGAAAATTATGAAATTTTCAAAAGTTGGAGAAGTAACGTTTTAAGCTGTCCAAAAGAAAAAAAGGGTGGGGGAAGGTATTTTTCTTTGTCAGCCAAAATAAGATACTCCTTATAACAAAAGGCCAAATTCAGTGCAGAATTTTTGGCAGCGATAAAAAAAGAAAAAGATTTCCGTTGCCGGGACTTGAACCCGGGTCTCTCGGGTGAGAGCCGAGTATCCTAACCACCTAGACTACAACGGAACGGTGAACGGCTTGTCTTGAAGAAATTCTTGTAACTTTTCAGAATTACAAATGATCGGTACTTAGAATCTGTTCTATGGGGTTGAAAATTTTAATTTTTTTCCAGCTCTTAGGTTTTAATAACAATGATTTAAAAAAAATGTTTTTACATATAATAAATAAACAAAAACATCATACATCCAAATTTATAACATATCACCCAAAGACTGTCAAAGATGATTTTTTTTATCCAAAATTAGTTTTCTTACATACGAAGTATTTATTTGAACGATTGTTCAATCGAGTGATATTTGAAGACTTAATTTTTCATCTTATTCTAGTTTATTTCATCTTATTCTAGTTTTTTCTACCACCAACTTTAACATTTCAACTGAAAAAAGATACCTTTAAAAATAGAGAGATTGTTCACAAAAACTCCATACTCAACACAAAAGCAAAGATAAAATAAATGTAGCACCATACCAAAATAAGGAAAGTACGCATGCATCGCTTACAAATAATCAGATTTTAACCCAGACCCTTTTATCTAAAATAATATCTTTATCATGGGAAAAGCCCTATTGTCCTTGTAGAATTAAAAAAAGTTTGCAAAAATTATATTTCCACTCTTTATCATGAGAGAAGCCCTATTATCCTTGTAGATGTGGCGCATTAACAAAAGGACGAGCCCCAACCTCGAGGGTCTCTTCAAGTGCGACTGAACGGTCGCTGAGAGGATGTAAATTAGACTTTGAATTTACATGTGGCCCAATAACAATTAATGATGTGAGTTTTGACGCTTATCTATACATTATTTAAAAAGACATGAATTTTTTCTCACCCATGCATGACACTCATATATGGAAAGTGTTGACAACATAAATGGTAGTTTAATTATTTTACCTTAATGTTTTCCTTCCATTTTAAGTATGTTTTTATTTTTATTTTTACTTAAATGTTACACCATTTAAACATTTAAATTAAATTAAATTAAATAATAGTGAACCATTGGGAATTGAAATATGGAAATAAAATACATTGCCATTTAAATATTAAAAATAAAATTTAAAAATTACAAATTAATAAAGTATGGGCAGGATTAAATTGATTTATTTCAAACAAACTACAAATTAATTAGTTATCATTAAAAAATATTATAATTTACAAGCACAAACGCGTAAAAATGGTAAGTTTTCTAAAATAGATTAGAAAATAAATATGGTACGGTAAGTAGATGATAGCATTTAAATAAAAGAATAAAATAAAAAACTACAAATTAATATTAATACTATAATTTAAAAGAATGAAAAAGTTTTAAAAATGACAAATGTTCTAATTAGAAAATTAGAAAATAAATAGATATGGTATGTTAAGCAATTAGAACCATTTAAAAACGAAAATAAAATAAATGGTAAGTTTTCTAAAATAAATTAGGTCAGTGTTCTAAAATAAAAGAGAAAATAAAATACTCCTTCAGTCCCCAATTTCATTACAAATTGCGGGTTACGGAGCAAAATTTATTACTTTTTGAACTCATTTTATTTACAAATTGATATATCAATAAGATATAAAAATTACATATTAAACCACTACGTCAAAAGTTCTACAAAATAAGAAGTGATAAGAATATTTTATTTTATCAAATACTTAATGAAATCGCGTAAACAAACAAAAGTTATCGAGAGGAGAGAAAAAAATTGTAATCTATTTAGGGACAGAGAGAGTACATCTAAAAATGATAAGTAGTGTTCTAAAATAAATTAGAAAACAATGTGGTTTGGTAAGTAATTAGTACGATTTAAATACTAAAATAAAATAAAAAACTGCAAAATTAATATTAATACTATACTTTAAAAACATGATTTTTTTAAAAAGGTAAGTGTTTAAATTAGAAAATTAGAAAATAAATACGGAATAGAAAATTAGAAAATAAATACGGAATGGTATGTCACCACGATAAGCAAATGGTACCATTTAAACACAAAATAAAATAAATGGTAAGTGTTCTAAAATAAATTAGGTAAGTGTTCTAAATAAATTATAAAATAAAATAATTATTAAAACGATAATTATTCTAAAATATATTAGAAATAAATACGGTACAGTAAGTAAATGATACCATTTAAATAAAAAAAATAAAATAGAAAACTACAAAATAATACTATCAATTAATACTAAAATTTACAAGGATGGTAACGTGTAAAAATGGTAAGTGTTATAAAATAAATTAAAAAATAAATATGGTACATTAAGGAAATGGTACCATTTTAATGCAAAAATTTAAAAATTATAAATTAATACTATTAATATTATAAGCATGGAAACATGTAACAATGGTATAAGTATTCTAAAATAAATACTATTAATACTATAATTTACAAACATGGATACGTGTAAAAATGGAAAGTGATCTAAAATAAAATAGAAAATAAATATCATAGGGTAAGTTAATGGTACCACTTAAATACGAAAATAAAATTAAAAAATACAAATTCCAAAATAAATACATTAATATGTTGAATTATTACTTAGATAAGTCAAATTATTGAATTATTATCAAGAACAATATCTGAAACATATTGAATTATTGTTACAAAAACTGATATTTAGTCATGAGAAAGTGTATGTTGCAGTGAAAGACCAAAGTAGGACTAAAACATTGAAAATATACCAAAATAGGACTTCCATGTTTTTATTCCCCGAAATAGGACTTACATTACCATACATGGTCATATACATTACCAAAAACGTATAGTAATTTGCACATGTACACTGTCACATTACCGCAGGGCAAAGTCACATTACCACAGTGCAAAGTCATATTTCGGGGGAAAAAACATGAAAGTCCTATTTTAGTACTTTTATCTATGTTTTAGTCCTATTTATGATGATTTCTATTTAAAGAGTAATAAATCGCAATGGCTTGAAGATTCTGATATATAACGAAGTGAATGTTCATACAAATTATACATACGAGTGATTTAGTTTATAAAGAAGTCTTTCGAAATTTGTAACTCATTTTACTTTTGTACTTTAAAATAATGAAATCTCTATATTCCATTATATACCAATTTATATTTCTAAAAATGATCTTAAGTTAGTACCGTAACTATGACCTGTGCAACGCACGGGTGTGATACTAGTTGGTTAAAAACAGCAAAAGGGGCAAATTTAAGAGGGTAAAATCGTATTTTGATATTGTTTTACTTTTAAAGATTTTCTTTTTTCAAAAACCGTAGTTCTTGCCACCAAAAAGAGAAAAAATATTCCATTGCCGGGACTTAAAACCCGGGTCTCTCGGGTGAGAGCCGAGTATCCTGACCAACTAGACTACAACGGAATTGTTCTTTAATTGTTTCTTTTTTATATTTGTACTTTCTACTTTCACGGAGTATTTATTTAAGTAATTGTTAGAATAAATTTGAAGGAGTTAGAAAAATAGAAAGAATTAGAAAATGCAAAAGGATTTGAAAAAAACAGCAAGACTCCTATAATTTTAAATTTTAAGTGTTGTTTGAAAATCATAAAATTTTAATTCTAGAATTTGAATTTTAAAGTCGACAAAAATGACAAAAGAAGGTGGTTGATATGTATGAAATTATTACGGAGTATTATATATGGAGAGATTACTCTTTAATTGCAAGTCACGGAGTATAAATTAAAGAAATATTGGACTTGAAATTGTAAATGACACGGGGAGAGATGTGACTTTGTGAATGAATTTGTTTCGAATTAGAAGAATTTTGTCCAAATTCAAACCCAAATTTTTTAAGTTTCCAAACATGTAATTTAGATTAATTCTAGACTTTAAATCCAAATTCAAGTTTCCTAACAGACAAACACACCAATTGATTTTAGTAACCAATTGATTTTAGTAAACGTTCACTCTTCTCAACTCTCTTTAAAAATTAAAAAAATCGATTTGGAAAGATCTATGGCAGACGGAAGAGAGTAAAAAAATGCATGACTTTGTCACCACGTATTTTGTAAAGTTTTTTACATAATTTTTAAATATTTTTTTTTTTTGAATTTTAAGGTAAGGTAATTTGAAATACATTAATTTAGAAATAATTTCAAACAAATATTATAAATTACAAAACGAAAATTACTTTTGAGAGAGATGGGAGATTCAATAATTAAAATTTTCAAACCTATCGCTTACTCAAACCCTTGTTCCAAAAGGTGAAATCGCTCACCCCGAACGCCCATCACTACTACCAACGAAAATGTAAAGAGAGGTAAATTGTTGGAGACTTAACCGGCAAGAGAGGCTGAGACTAGTGCTCACTACGCACAAGGAACCCCCTAACATTTTTTGAGAGGTTATTCAAACCCTGTTACAACTTAGGGTGATGGTAATGGGAGATGGTTTGGTATTTAAATCCAATTAGAACCCAATTTCAAACACTAGAGAGTGGTGAGTTAGTAATTATCTTTAAAGTTGACTTTTTGATTTTAAGAGTTGGGTTTATGAGAAGGAGGTATCTCTCATACAGTCATACTTGTTATTTTCTTTTTTTGTCACTCCCTGGGCCTAAATTGAATCACATGTCACTATTCACAAGGTCAAACTTCATTTACTGTCTTTTTCTATTTTTGTTTATTATTTGATAACAAATATAGTTTTTAAATATGTAATTTTTATTTTTTAAATCACCATCATTTTCCATATAAAAAGATTTTAAAATAACTTCAATCAAACATCGTAAAGTAAAATGAAACAGGAGATTTAAATTAGGATAAAGGGAACTAAATATGTATATATAGTACGTATTATTTTATTTAATTTAAAGTTATTTTTTCTGATTAATTTAATTAAATATAATGATTTATTTTTGTTTAATTTATATAGATGTAAGAGCAATGATAGGGGTACCCCATTTTTCCCCCACCCCATTTTCATTATTTCATTTTTAATTATTTATTTATTTTTAAGTTTTTTGTCCATTTATGTGGTGGATGAGAGGGTGAGAAAGAAATGGGATAGGGTGTACCTCTAGCATTTTTCTAGATGTAAATAGGACAAAAGTGTCAAGTGGAGACACAATGTATGGGTAGAAGTTCACTCTCGCGGACGTTCCAGCGCCCCCCAGAACACTCCACTGTTTATTCCTCCCTTCCCTTCGAAGAAGAAGAAGAAGAAGAAGAAGGCTATGAACCTTTAACACACCTCCTATACGTCAGCAATCTCTTCTTCGCCTCATTTTCCAAGTTCAATCCAAAAACCCCATTTTCTTCTCTCTTTCTCATTCGCCGAAGAATCCACCGTCAATGGCAACCACGGCGTCGTTTTCCGGTGTCCACTGCTGCGGCGTCCAGCCCTCCACCAGAGCAGCTCCCTTTTCTTTTCCGCCGCCGTTATCAACCAACTTCTCGCCGAAACCTCCGCGGCACAGAACCCTAATTTCACTCAAACTGCACAGAAAAGATTCGATTTTCGACAAAAAGTCTAGGTCTTTAGTTGTCCTATGCGAGGCCGCCAGCGGAAAGGTAGTTACTTAATCCTGCATATGCGCTTTCTTGCTTTCATATGATTGTGATCGTAGAAGATTGATGTGTTTCTGTTGAAACTTGGGGGTTAACAGGCTGTTACTCAGCAAGAGTTCACGGAGATGGCATGGCAAGCTATAGTGATGTCGCCCGAAGTGGCAAAGGAAAACAAACACCAGATAGTAGAGACGGAGCACTTGATGAAGGCACTGTTGGAGCAAAAGAATGGGCTTGCTCGCCGGATATTTTCCAAGGCTGGTGTGGATAATACCCGTCTGCTTGAAGCGACCGTTCGTTTCATTGAACGACAACCTAAGGTTTGTTTGTTTGTTTGTTTGATTCTCATTTTTTCCTAAGCTGAATGCCCACTGAATAGCCCATTGAAAAATGATCATTAACATTGTGGAAGAAAGAGTCGCGAAGCGCCACAATTGGAATTTTTTTTACACTATGTTTGGTTCAAGAAATTTGAAAGAGAAAAGAAATTAAGAGGGAAAACAAATTTTCAGGTTTGGTTAGAGGGGTATAAAAAGAAAAGTGGAAAGGAGAAGAAAATGAGAAGACAAATTCTCCCCATTTTGATGAGGAGAATAAGAGAAACCCATTTTCTTTTCTTTCCCCTTCCAAATTGTTTGAACCAAACATAGCGTTAAGGATATGTGCCATGGGAAAAAATGCACATATGTCAAACAGGGCTTCATGCATCATATTGTGTATTTGTGTTTAAGTTGTATCAAAATGGACACTTAATCTAGTCAATTTTATAGACTGCAGCAGTTGGGTTTCCACGCCAATCATTTATGATCCCAGTTTTCTAATACTGAGCTTGTTTGGTAGGACAATTTAGCTGAAATAATTTTTTTAATCAAATAGGTTTAATCAAAGATAAGACTTATAAACAACTCATGCAATCATGCTTATACCTTGATTAAAGTCAATCCAAGTTTGGATAATACATATGATAGCATTGGGCAGCATTTGGGGCTGGAACAAAAGAAAAATTGAAGATTGGTACCCTTTCTGGGTTTTTTAATACATATTAAACTTTAGTGCTCAGTTCTGATACCTAGTGTTTGGGTGAAGGGTGAACATTCATGCATTGTTTGTAATTGCAACATAGTTTATTTCTGGTCTTCAAATGAGAAAGCTTAATATAGTTCCCTCCTATTTGAAAGCAAGCTCACTTGTAATCGTTTTGTTTTTCCATACAAAATCATATCAGGTTCTTGGCGAGTCAGCAGGTTCAATGTTGGGGCGAGACATGGAAACATTGATCCAGCGGGCCAGAGAGTTTAAGAAAGAATATGGTGATTCATTTGTGTCAGTGGAGCATTTGGTGCTTAGCTTTGCACAAGACAGGCGTTTCGGAAAGCAGCTGTTTAAAGATTTTCAAATTACTGACAAGAGTCTAAAAGATGCCATACAGGCCATTAGGGGACGCCAAACTGTTATTGATCAAGGTCTTAACAATTTTGCTCTTTTGCTTGATTTCCTCATTATTTTATTTTATGCTTAAGAAATGTGAGTCTAGGTAATTGGAGTATATGATTTTGCTCATGCTACGACCTGATGCTTTTTGTTAATAACTTTTGAATCATTAAATAGGTGATGAATTGTAATACTTGGTTCTTGCTGGACACTTATTAATCTTTTTCATAAATTTTGTGCAGATCCTGAAGGAAAGTATGAAGCTCTGGAAAAATATGGAAAAGATTTGACTGCAATGGCAAGGACAGGAAAGCTTGATCCTGTTATAGGCCGAGATGATGAGATACGTCGATGCATTCAAATCCTTTCTAGGAGAACTAAGAACAATCCTGTCCTAATTGGAGAGCCAGGTGTTGGAAAAACTGCAATATCTGAAGGGTATGCACAGTTTCTTGCAGTGCTTTGTTTATAGCCATGCCTTGCTGGTAATGCAGGAATTTTATTTTGAAAATTCGTCATTAGCTCTATGGATCATTATGCTTAGGCTTGAATTTTTGCTTAGGGTCTGTTTGGAACCTGGAAAATGTTTAGGAAAAAACATAAGCAAGAATTGGGGTAGAAAATTTGGAGAAAAAAATTAAACTCAATCTGTTTTAGATAAATTTTCAATTTTTTATTATTTATATACTTCCATTATATGAATACTCTGTACGAATTTTAGATATATATATATATATATATATATATATATACATTTCTATTATATGTGAACATTACAAAACCAAATTTGTTTTTCCTAGCAAAAAACAAACATACGAACCATTATTTTTATTTTCCCCTCTTTCCCTACCATTTTCATGTCCCAAACATAACCTTAGAGTTTGATTTAATAATCTTCTTATTGCTTGTTCTGGCATCTGATTACTGATTAACAGGCTTGCCCAGAGAATTGTGCAAGGAGATGTCCCACAAGCCTTGATGAACAGAAGGGTGAGTGTCATATATGTGTGTGTGTGTGTGTGCGTGTATTGCATTGACCTGGATGTGCTAAGTATGTTAAATGATTTCACTTCGTATGTGCAGTTGATCTCTCTTGATATGGGAGCACTTATTGCTGGTGCAAAATATAGGGGTGAGTTTGAAGATAGGCTTAAAGCAGTGCTCAAGGAAGTGACCGACTCTGATGGGCAGATTATCCTTTTCATTGATGAGATTCACACTGTAGTTGGTGCAGGTAACATTCTTCTTTCTTTTGTCACTTGCTGTGTCATCGTTGCACAAAAGATCACATTTGATCCTTGTTGTGTGCTGGAGTTCCCCACATGCTTTGTTTGGGAGAAGTAGGAAAGAAAGTGGGGGAGAAGATAAAGTTTAGTACAGAGTCGATCTTTATGTTCTTTGGATTGAGAGAAATAAGGAAATAGAAAAGAAAGAAGAATAAATGTATGGTTTAAAGACAAATTTATCCCTAATAATGTTTATGTTCAGGCGCCACGAATGGTGCCATGGATGCTGGCAATCTGTTGAAGCCGATGCTTGGCCGTGGAGAGTTGCGTTGTATTGGTGCAACCACATTGGACGAATTCCGGAAATATATTGAAAAAGATCCGGCATTGGAGCGTCGCTTTCAGCAAGTCTATGTTGACCAGCCCACCGTTGAGGACACTGTCTCTATACTCCGTGGGCTCCGCGAAAGATATGAGCTTCACCATGGGGTCCGCATATCGGACAGTGCATTAGTTGATGCTGCAGTTCTCTCTGATCGTTACATCAGTGGACGCTTTTTACCTGACAAGGGTTTGATGCACTCCTAATTTTTTTTATGAATGCAGTGTTTGGATCTGAATTCCTAGAGAACTCTGACTCTGTTCTCTCATTGCAGCTATTGATCATCACCTACTTCGACGTCGTTTTAACTTTTACCTTTAATGGAGTTTCGGGTGTCGGGAACTGCTCTAGTTGGCACGTCAAGAATTCTACCTCTACCTCTCCGATAGTGAATGATTACTGTGTCTGTTTCGTAGGTTTCTAGCCAATTTAGCGGAACTCTGACTCAACAGAGATGATTTCGTCTTCGTTTCTGAACTGAATCAGCAGTGGGAGCATGAAAAGACTGTCATGACACACTTGCAGTCCATCAAGGAAGAGGTATGCAATTCTGATTTCCTAATCATAATTTTTGTTGAGTTTTGAGATCTAAAACTGATCGAACTTGTATTGTTTTCAGATTGATAGGGTGAATCTTGAGATCCAACAGGCAGAAAGGGAGTATGATCTCAACCGTGCTGCTGAACTCAAGTATGGTAGCCTAAACTCATTGCAGCGCCAGCTTGATGCCGCGGAGAAAGAGTTAGACGAATACTTGAAGTCTGGGAAATCCATGCTTAGAGAAGAAGTTACTGGGAACGACATTGCAGAGATTGTCAGCAAATGGACTGGAATCCCAGTCTCCAAGCTACAACAGTCTGAAAGGGAAAAGCTTCTGCATTTAGAGGAAGAACTCCATAAACGGGTTGTTGGCCAAGACCCAGCGGTCAGATCCGTGGCCGAAGCAATTCAGAGGTCTCGGGCCGGTCTTTCGGACCTGCACCGCCCGATTGCTAGCTTCATGTTCATGGGCCCCACGGGTGTTGGAAAGACAGAGTTAGCCAAGGCACTCGCGACCTATCTGTTCAACACAGAGGAAGCTCTTGTGCGTGTCGACATGAGTGAGTACATGGAGAAACATGCAGTCTCAAGACTAATAGGTGCCCCACCCGGGTACGTAGGGTACGAGGAAGGAGGGCAGTTGACTGAGATTGTCCGTAGGAGACCCTACGCGGTCATCTTGTTTGATGAGATAGAAAAGGCACATGCCGACGTGTTCAATGTTTTCCTTCAAATCTTGGATGATGGTAGGGTCACCGACTCCCAGGGGCGCACTGTGAGCTTCACAAACACAGTCATCATTATGACATCAAATGTGGGGTCACAGTACATTCTGAATTCGCTCGACGAGAGCGAGCTGTCTTATGAAACCATAAAGCAAAGGGTGATGGAGGCTGCAAGAGCCATTTTTCGCCCTGAATTCATGAACCGTGTTGATGAATACATAGTGTTCCAGCCCCTTGATCGCGAGCAGATCAAGAGTATCGTCCGATTACAGGTCTGTTTTTCAAGACCAATTTTACTTTTTTTTAGAGAAATTTACCTAAATAAGACTAAAATATAATGATTTTTCCAATATAGGACCATATGTTTTTATTTCCCAATGTAAGACTTTTGGTCATTATCAAGTAGTCATTATTCAAGTAAAATGTCCATCATTACTGGACATTATTCCTCCCACTAGGTCATTATTAAGTCCTATTTAGGGAATAAAAAAGTTTAAGTCCTACATTGGGAAAGTTATTATGTTTTAGTCCTAATTAGTGCAAATTTTACTTTTTTTAACCTATCTTAAACTCTACATTTGGTTCAAGGATGAGGAATTTGTTGTTACCTCGTTTTAGTACGTTTTGTCTTTGCATTTACTTTTCTTTGCTTCTCTAACCAAACAAGAAAAATTCTTTTTTCTTTCATTTTCTTTTCTTTTCTCATTCAACTTCTCTGAACCAAACATATAGGTGCTTGTTTGTTGACTAACTGATTTTTATTGGTCAACTTAGCTGGGACGCGTGCAGCACAGATTGTCCGACCGGAAAATGAAGCTACGAGTGAGTGAAGCTGCGGTTGAGCTGCTGGGAAGCCTCGGGTACGATCCGAGCTACGGGGCCCGGCCCGTGAAGAGAACGATTCAGCAGAACGTGGAGAATGAGATAGCAAAGGGCATCTTGAGGGGAGACTTCAGAGACGAGGACACCGTGTTGGTCGACACCGAGGTATCCGCGGTTCCCAACGGTCAGCTTCCCCAAGCCAAACTTGTATTCAGGAGGGAGTCCGGTTCTTCTTCGGGCGCTTTGGGTGCTTCTTCTCCTGTGGACAAAGAAGCATCATTCTCCCAGTAAACGGCAAAGGTGTATATATGTAATGGAACTGAGCATTATAAAAAGCTCTCTTGTAATGTTTATTTTTGAGTGTTTATTTTTGAGAATTGGAAGAGAATTAAAAAATAAAATTTATATATCAAAAACTACATAAAAAGCTCTACAAAACAAGATGTGACTATATTATACTCCGTATTATTTTATATCAAATGAGTAACAAAAATAAGAAAAGAAAGTAAACTTATTTTTGTCTTGGAATAAGTCGAAACTGGCATATTTGTTATTTATAGAGTCAAATTTCATGAGTTTTCTTTTCCTATTTTCATTAAGAATTTGACAATATTATAATCTTGTCACCACTCCGTCCCAATTTAAATCATCTGTTTTGACTTTTGGGCATATTTAAAGAAAATAAAAAATAGAGTTGATTTTTCAAAATTATCATTACATTTTAGAAGGGATGATGATGAATGAAAAGATTAGGTGAAGAAGAGTGACTTATTTTAGGGGTAGTTTAGGTATTTTATTTTTAAAAGTTTACGAAAAAACTAACATGCAACTTATTTTGGGAAGGAGAAAAAAGGCAAACAGACAATTTAAAATGGGACGGAAGGAGTAAATATTTTGATGTAGTTTTTGAATTTACAATTTTTTATTTTTAAATTTTACATTACTTTTTATATAAAATGATTTGCGAACAGAGTAATTAGAACAGAGTAATTCACAATCAAAACTTTTGACTATTTTATGAAAAAGCTCACACCACATCACGACAAAGAAGCAACAAGCAAAATCACATTATATTTTGTATTACTCATTATATTTCATATTGTTTTTGAAGAAAAAAATTAGCTTAGAAATTAGGATCAATCGGATTTGATCTAACTTCAGCAAGTTATTTCTCGTTTACCGAATTCGTGCCCCGTCTTGCACACCAAATATATTACGCACACACATACAACAATTGTTATATGTGTATGTCAATGACACATAAGTGTGCAAGTTAGGGCACAAGCTTAGTGTCCCCCTAGCTTTTTTTTTTCACTAAACAAACTGCTCCATTATCAATGTAAATTCACAGGGAGGAATTGTTTTGCATTTTGGGTAAAAATGTACAACACAGTGAATCATTGTTTTCGGCCAGAGATGGTTCTCTTAACAGCTCCAATGGAGACCAAGAAGTCATCAAGGGATGACAGAGTCCTCATATCATCGGGAGGAAAATAGCTTGATGCTTTCCCTAACAGTGATGTCAAGAAAAGGGAGAAAGACATCGGTCTCCTTGGGGCACCTAGCAGATCGTCTAGGAACGCAAACGCGGCTAACAAGTCTGATCCCCTTGCATTGATCGGCGCGGAGAAATGAGCTGAGATTATTCTCTTGAACCTCCAGTCATGCACTATGCTGTCCACCCAATCTCTAACCTGATGATGATGATGATGATACCCACATTAGCAAAGATATTACAAGATAAAATTTCATGTATGGCTAGAGCCGCATTCATGGTATGCAGCTGAATAAATATGATATTTCAACCCAAAACCAATCGGCGATGGGAGGAGCAAATCATATTCGTATCCTTCTTCCATCCCTAAAAACAATCCATGTTTTGATTTTTGGGAGGGGAAGCTGTTGAAGTTTGACCAATGGTAAATGACAAGAGTTGATATGAGTATGATTTGGAAAACGTCAGAATATGGAAGGCGTAGAAGAGGGTTGGGACCGGTTAGGTTAGATTTAGTAAAAAAACGAGCATTTATGTACATTAAGGCCAAAGGGAGAAGATCTTTTCGGGCAAGCAAAAAAATGAACGAGGAAAATTTTTAAGAGATGGGGGAGTATGTTAGTCATTTTTAGCAAGTGTTCGATCTTGGATTATATCCTCAAAACCTCAACATCTCTCCTCTAGTGCAACTTGGGTCTTTTTGTCTCATGGTATCAATTGCTTGCATATATCAGACATCTTATTTTGAGCTGCCAAGCCTAGGCTTTGATAACATGTAAAAAGGGCTATATATTCAACAAGAATGTTGCTTTATTAATTTGAAGTGGCTAATGAAGAGGTGCTGTATCTTGGCATATAAAGAAGTAGTAAGCATACCTTCTCAGGAACTTTGCTGAATACCAATGTCTTCACAATGGGTGAAACAATAAGTTTCTGTGATACTTGAGCAAAGCTAGTGTTTGGCTCTAGAAGATTTGACGGTCCCAGGAACAGTATCTGAAGAACCATCCTTTCCCATCCTGCAAAACCAGAAAAAAAAATCAAATGTTTGTTTTCGTCTTCTGTTGCCATCTTTCCTGTCCCAATGGGTGCATTTGGTTCACAGGATGTAAGACTACCTTGGGTAATAGGGTTACCTTTCATGGAAGGCAGTGAAAGATTTTGGGACTTAAAGATTACAGGAGTTAAAAAATCACTCCTTTTGTACAAGCTCTTTGGTTCACGAAATGCAATTGTCCCAAAAAGAGATTCTCATTCCATTTAGGGAAAGAAATAAATGGTTCACATTATCTTTATCATACAATTTCATTTTTTTCTTAAACTCCTTGAAAAGCAATTGTTTTTTTTTGGGATTGAAGGAGTATGTTGTTACATTATTAGGTACAAGGTGAGAAACCCAAGGTTGTCTGGAAATCTAAAACCTGAATCAAAACAAGGTAACCTCACACACTACATTAACGGAGGCAAAATGAGACCACTTGCACCAAACGCCCCCTTACAATGAAGCACAGTGAGCCATTTAGTAAAAGAACAGACCTTTCTGCCGGTTCATCTTGGTGTCGACAATAGGCTCATCTGGGACTTGCTTCCCCTTACTGAGGATTTTGACAGCCACACCATTCTTTGCAGATTTGAGTAGAGACTCCTTGCTAATACACTCAGGAGGACTCCTAGGAACAAATATTACAGCATCTGTCACTAATAGTGTCTGTGAACGCTTATGATAGAATGCCACCTCCACATAAGGTCCAATACCTGAAACAAGAAAGGCCGTGTAGACCATGCAATTTAGATTACTGCACAATACTCCATTTCCTACACTAATTTGGTCCTCCCACCAAAAGAATTCATTTTCATGTAAATGTGTTTTTTTGCCCAGTATCCAACACATAAGTCGCTGTAGGGGGTTTCTCACTTCTTGAGGATTTTTTTGAAGTTAGTTAGGCCCAATTCACATTGAATCAGTGTCTGGTACCATTTTTGTTTGTGGGGTGCATTTGGGGCAGCCCATTTCAGTTTGTGTTTAGCCTATTTGCTCACCTCATAAGTGTGTTCTTTTGACTATCCTACATCGGTTTCTACATATAAACGTGAGTTAGGTCCAAGTGTCCAACACTCCTGAAACTCTACTTCTTACTCAAATATGCTTCTCTAGACTCTAGCTAAAAGAATTCTTCTTCTTTTCATTAGGGTCATGTTCTTTCTTTTTTTTAATTAAAAAAAGAATTGTAATAAATTTCTTCAATTAGATCTGCCTCTACTACTCATTACTTGGATCAAGTTAGGAAGATTCATCAAGTCATTACCAACTTCTGGAGAACTAAGAACTTTCTGCTCAATTTCATCAGCCCACGGAGTGGACAGGTCTCCATCTTGTAAGGGTTTGGCATTGAATATCCCAAAAAACTCAAGCGGAAGATTTAAAGGCCAACTCCATTGCCTTGGAGCCACCCATACTTGAGCACGTGGAAACTTTCTGGAGAATGGGCCAACGAATATTTTGTGTTCATATGCAAATGTAGGCAACACAATATATTCCACGGGATATCCCAACTCTTTCACAAGCTGCAGAAAGCAAAAAGTTTACTTCAAATGCTAATGCTTAGAATAACAAGAAACTGAAGATTGAATAAAGTTGATCAAAGACGATGCAATCGCCATTTGCAGTGGATGATTGACGTACTGTAATCACTATTACGATTTACGATGTTTGGAAAGCATGTGTGATATCATATGATATACAAAGCTATAGTATAGGGTATGATAGGAGTTGAGTAGGAATTAGTATACAATGTCGTTGTTTACTGTGATAATATGGGTGAAGAATGTGTATATTCAAATGATTGATAATGAGCTAGTTATTCTACATGGACCGGGCCAGACTAGCTAACTATAGCTGCATACATACGAAAATGGGCCAATACAATGTATTCTAACAATGAGGCATCCAGGAGTTTAATAAAAGTTAAAGACTTAGGCCCTGTTAGGCATAAGCGTTACAGGTTAGCGTTGAGATTATCTGACGTAAGCCTTTAGCGTTTTCAGGATTAATCTACACCATCAAAATTTTATCCAAAGCGCTAACGCTAACAAAAAATGCTCTTCCCAAACAAGGCCTTAAAGTGGTATAATAGGAACTGATCTTTTTTTAAACCATAGAAACCAACCAAATTTGTAGTTTAAAAATCTTTGGAAACCCCATTAATTACCAGCGGAAAGCATATCATGAAAATGGAAATGGAAACAAACAAGGTTGTGGTGGAAAACCACACCGCAGCGCATAAACGATGATAAAACATAAAACAAACAAGACCTGAGTTTCCCTTTTTAAGTTTTAAAAACAACAAGCAAACAACATCTGAGAATTGCAGTAGGAGTTGCTATACGATGGGTGATGTGGGTAAGGCCCTAAAGGATACTTTAAGAGCTACCTGGATGCACTCCTTAGTTGGAGCAATTGGTGCGTGAATCCATAACCTGCCCGATTTAAGTTTGATTACAGTCATTCTGATGTTAGTTGAGACACTGATGAAGCCAAGTGCTTGTTCCTGTTCAAACAACCATATAGAGTCTTTCACCACCTGTCACATTTATCAATAACGACATACAAATGTTAGCGAAACAAATTATGTTACAGCAGAATACAATATCCCAGACAGCATACCAGTTTGTACTTATCCTTGACTCAACATTAGAGGGCGTTTGTTTCAGAACTTTTAAAACAGATTCTGCTGTCAATTAAGAATAATCTGTTTTAAATTCTGGGAAAGAACCATGATAGGGGCACTCCACAACTCATCCAACTATCTCACAGATATCCACAAACTCTTGTTATTGTTCAATGTCTGTGGATGTCTGTGTGATTTGAGCATTTTTCTTAATCTGAAATGGAATCTGATTTTCATTACATTTTTGGGTTATTTTGTTTCAGAATCATACCACAAGTGCAGCTTTACAAACAGTAGAATAGATGCCAAGCAAATCTAAGTGAACACATTCTCTACAATGTTAAGTCATATCACATCTGCAAACTAATATTTTTAGGTTGAAATCTTTCTTAGTAATTTTTTTCTTTTTTTCCCCTGCATTCACATTTAATTGACCATTAGGAATTTTTTGATACATCAAGATTTGAATAGAATGAACTTAGACGCAATTCATGTGCATATTCATTGACTTGAATGAGAGCAAATTATGAAATTCATCAATTTGAGATCCGCACCTCAGTCCTAATGGTGACCCGGTTGAGGAACGGCCCCAGAGGGAAAGGGAATCCAGTAAAATTAATATAAAACCTCCCTCCATCACCACCGCCGCCGCTCTTTGCGGCAGAGCTTCCGGAAACGGCGGAGATCGCTGCCGACCCAACACGGCGTCTCCTCCCTCCGCCTCTTATGGGTTGCGCCTGTAAAGAGATGCCCTTTAATGGCGACCCGAGATAGAAGCTGGGAGTTAACTCATTCAGTGATGAAGAAGATGATGATGGGCTCTGCAGCAGGGTTGGTTTTGGCGAGTGTAATGCAACCATGGCTGCCGCCATTTCCGTTTAGAGCGGAGATGTGTGACGACTGTAGGAAGAAGTGGATAAAGGAAGATTAGAGGTAAAAGATTAGAGGTGAGCATTGCATAAAAATATAAATTCAATAGTATGGTTCGGAATTGTTTGGTACTCGTATTAGTTTAGATACAAATTGGGATAAATAAATGCATGTCTAGTTTGCACTTAAAAATGTAATAAAACTTTTTATTTTATACTCATAAAATTGAAAGGTACATTTAAATAAAAAACATAAATATTGAAAAAATGAATAATCAAATACAAAAAATGATTATTAAATCTTACACAGTAGTTTATATTTCACGAACAAATGATAGTAAGAAAGTAGTATTTCTAATGTTTGTTACCCACTCCGTTCTATAACTTTCTTTACTTTGCACAAAACGAAGAAAAATCTCTAGTTTTTCAACTTATTTTATTTAAATATTGGTATTTAAATAAAAAATATAAAAATTGCAAAAAAGGAATAATCAAATACAAAAAATGATTATTAAATCTTACAGAGTAGTTTATATTCCACGAAAAAATGATAAGAAAGTAATATTTCGAATGTTTGTTACTCACTCCGTTCTATAACTTTCTTTATGTTGCACAAAATGAAGAAAAATCTCTAATTTTTTTAATTTATTTAATTTAAATATTGGTATAGAAATAAAAAATGAAACTTACATATTTAAATAGTACTCTGTATATCAAAAGTACAAAAATATTTTATTTTACCATATAGGTCATTAAAAAATACAAATACATAAAAGTTTCTGTGATATTGAAATAGTGTTCTTTAAAGAAAGATATGGAATGGAGAGAATAATATTCTCTTATTAATCAACAAAAAAAATTAAAAGTCAAATAAAAGATACAACTGATAGTAAAACTTTAACCAAACTTTCAAAAAAAACTTGATGGATTACTTGAGAAGTTCCCAATTGTTCAAGGATGATAAAGAGGTATAAATAATGACCAATGGACGATATTTACTTAATTTCAAATGTTTTATAGGAGTTGTATTTTTGCTCAATGCCCTAACAAATAAATTATTGAATATAAATATTAAAGCCCGCATGGGCAACTCAGTTGGTCGAGAATGTGAAATCTTGGACCGATGACCCGGGATCGAGTCCCGCAAGCGGCAGTGTGGGAGCTATCCAAAAATCCCATAAAGGGTGAAGAGGCTCCTTGTGCGCGGTGGGCACGAGTCTAGCATTCTTGGCTGATTAAGTCACCATGATTTACCTCCTCCACCATCCCTGTCGGGCTAGGGGTGAGGGCGCCTGGGGTGGGCAATTCCACCTTTTGGACCGTTGAATATAAATATTAAAAAAATGTAAGGCAAATTAAATTTTATAATATTCAAAAATTGTTTATGTAACTTGTTACCTTCTCAAAGAAGTAGTGTTCTAGTGCATTCCTAAAGAATGTCAAAACTCTAAATGCAGGTGTGTTACCTTGTTTTACTCCAACTTTAACTTATTTTTCATCTTTGTAAATTAGAACATCAGCAAAAATAGAAACTGTCTGGCTTTTTCATCTTGGAGTGCTTTTTTCATCACCACCAAAGCTCTCTTCACAGAAATAAACATTTTCTCCATAACTTCAAGGTTTTCAACTAAAGACTAGAAAATAGAAGTGTCTAACACCCAAGTGACTTGATCAACAAATTTTGATATTTTTGATCAACAAAATAGAAGTGTCTAACACCCAAGTGACTTGATCAACAAATTTTGATATTTTTGATCAACAAAATAGAAGTGTCTAAACATCAGTACATCAAGGTTCCATTGGTAAAATCCCAAAAGAGTTTGGGGGACTGGGATTAAAAAATTCAGTCAAATGGAATAGCACTATTATAATGAAGATGGTGTGGGCAGTGGCAGAAAAGATGCCACATCCTATGGGTGAAATGGATACAGAATAGGTATATCAAGTCCTTCAACATTTGGGACTGTGTACCTAAATATGATGCTCCTAATTATTGGAGGAAAATGATCCAAGTGAAAGGTGTTTTGATTATTAAAAAAAAAGGTTATAAATGACTCTTAGGAGAACTCAATACTCCAGAATATGGAATGCTCTATCCATACCAAAACATAAATTCTTGGTTTGACTTGTGATGAGGGGCAGATTACAAACTAAGTGCAGACTAAAGAACTTTGTGGATATTGATACTGATTGTGCACTATATGGGCAAGGAGGAGAGGATCAGAGGATATCTTATCAATATGTTTGATTCAAGGAATTTGAAAGGGAAAAGAAAAGAAAATGAGATGGAAACTAGCTTTTCTTGTTCGGTTAGAGAGGAAAAGAAAAGAAAAGCGGAAGAAAAAGAAAATGAGAAGGCAAAATGTACTAAGAGGAAGGAAAACAAAATTCCTCGCATTTTGGTGAGGAAAATTAGAGAAAACCATTTTATGTTCTTTTCCTACTGAACATAATGTAAATCTTTTTTGGGATTGCAGGTTCTTCCAAGAGATTAAGCAGTGTATGTTTACCTGGTTGAGTTTTCAAATTTATGCAGAGTTTCCAAGAGTTCTGCAAACAGATCATACAAATTAGAAGCAAGAAGAAGAAGCAACTTGGGCTGCCATCTGTTACAGTATTTGGAAAGCAAGGAATAAATATGTTCATGAGATGATAAGCATTAAAGCCGAGGATAGTTTTGCTTCTGCAAAGAATCAAGCCAACTGTTTTATTAATTCAAAAGTTAAAACTTATATGTTAGAGTAGGCAGTTTGGTGTTGTTTTGAAGTTTGTATATTTGGCGAATGAATGGAAAGTTAATCGATTTGCGTTCCTCATAAAACTATGTTCTCTACGAAGCTACGCCCAGAAACTCTTCTCAACCCCTTCTCCCTTGCCATGGTTCCCATTTGAGCCACTTCTTCCCATTTTGCTTGTCCAGCATACAAATTCGACACCAAACCATAAGCGCTTGCACTCCCAGGTTCTATACTCAACAACCGTCTCCCTACCCGTTCTCCCATTTTCGCGTTCCCATTAGCCAAGCAAGAAGCAATGAATGTCCCTAAGGCAGAAGTGTTTTCTCTCAACAGAACACAGTTCAGAAGATGAAATGCTTCCTCGAGCATCCCTCCTCGGCTAAGCAAGTCAACCACACATCCAAAATGCTCATCAGATGGGACTAATCTGTGTTCTTCAGTCATTGTTTTGAAAACAGACAAACCCTCTGGTAAAGACCCTGCATGGCTGCAGGCCGATAGCAAAGAAGTGAACGTGTAGTGATCAGGCCCCACCTTTTCCGCTCTCATTTGGTTGAATAACTCCAGTGCCTGAACACAATCCCCGTGTGCTCCATATGCAGCAATGATTGTGTTCCACGAAGCCAAATTCCTTTCGGGCATTCTACCAAACAGAGACCTAGCTGCACTTAAATCACCACATCTGCTGTATGCTGTGATCAGAGAGTTAACGACAGATATGTCGTCTCGTACATTTAGCATTCGATGGGCACGCGCGTGTGTCTCTCTTGCAAAGCTTAAACATCCAAGCTGAGCAATTGCCTGAAGCAGAGCTACGAATGTTATAGAATCTGGATCGATCTTCTCTCTCTGCATTAAACGGAACAAGATCAAGGCTTTGTTTGGCTGGCCATTATTAACATGCCCCATCATGGCTGATGTCCACGATACAATGTCCTTGTGTTCAATCCTTCCAAACACTTGACTCGCGGATTCCATGAGACCACACCTTGAATACACCTCAATGAGTTGGTTAGATATGTCAGTGGTGGATTCAAGCCCGGTTTTGAGGAGGAAGCCATGGATAATGTTTCCTTGTCTTACATCTTTCATATCAGAAATTGCAGATAGTACACTGATTATAGTACTTGTGTTTGGTTTGAACCCCATCCCTAGCATTTCATAGAACAATCTCCCGGCTTGTTTGGGAAGACCATTTTGAATATAACCGGTTATCATCACATTGAAAAGGATCACATCCTTGTGATCCGTTTTGTCAAATACTGTTTCAGCGTGGACCAGAGAGTTGCATTTCAAGTACATATCAATTAGAGTTGTAGTAGTGATGAGATCAAAAACAAAACCAGATCGGAGTATGTAAGCGTGGATGCTCTTTCCCCCAAACAAGTACCGGAGATTAGCACAGCTTGATAGTGCATTTGATATTGTGATCTGATCAGGCTTGTGCTTTTCCTCTGTCATTATTTGAACAAATAGTCCCAAAGCCTCCAGAGACTGCCCTAACCTTAGATGAGCAGTGGCGGATGCATTCCAAGAACCAATGCTCTTTTCAGGAATATTCACAAAGATGGCAATGGCCCTTTCCGGGACTTCACATTTAATATACATGTCCATTAGAGTTGTCACAAAAACATCGTCCGTGCAGCCGATCCTTCTTCTGAGAGCATAACCATGGATTGCATTTCCCTCCTCCACTGCTCCCAAAGAAGATGCTGCTTGAAGTAAGCTAATCAAAGTTACCCTGTTCGGTTCGATGTTTTCCTTCTGCATCTCACGCGCAATTCTAAAAGCCTCACAGGCATACGGATAACCGAATTGAGAATAGCCCGTGATCATCACTGTATAAACAACCACATCTCTTTCAGTTATTTCGTCGAACACCTTAGCTGCATCCTCAACATCACCATTCTCAGAATACAATTTGACAACGGACGACCCTATATTTTTATCCGTGTTCAGCCCTAGCTTCACAACATCCAGATGAACGGATTTCCCAAATTTCAAATCACCCAACACGTCGCAGCTCTTCAGGGTAAAAATCACTGCCGACCCATATATGTCGAACTTCCTTCTCTTCAATTCCAAGTACAACCCCAGGACTTCTCTGTACCGAGAAGCTCGGAAATACCCAACGAAAACCGGATTCCAAACAAAAGTCCGATCGATTTCGATGATTCTTCGGAATACCCATCTGGAATCGGGCAAAAGGTAGAGCTTTGCGTAGCTACTGAGAAGCTTTGAGCCCAGACACGAATCTTGATCGAAGCCGCGTGTTAGAATGCAGGCGTGTAGCTTCTTCAACGAATCTGCGTCCGAACAGTTCTCGATGAAAGATGCGAGCTTTGCAGGCGATGGAAGGGGAAGAAATGGCGGCTGCTTCTCTCCGATTGAATCGGTGAAGAATAGAGAGCGAGGTATGATGGAAAAGAAAACGTTGGGTTTCTTGAATAATGGTGTGGGAATATGGAAGTGTTGCAGAACATTCATGTCAAGGATGTATGTGAATTCATGGGTTAATGTTTGATTTTTTTGAACTTGGGATTTCAAGTATGAAAAGATTAGTAGTTCTACACTGTTAATTTATCGTTCATATGACACAACATATGATATGAAAGACATAGTGAGAATGAAAATAGCTAGAAAACAGAGTCAAAAATCATAATAGTTGTCTCAAAAGGTATATGATAGTCTCTCCATACACAATGTTCGAGCCTCATCCTCTAAAAAAGTTTGAGATTTAAAAAAAGTGAACAGATATTACACTAATATGTTTGGGAGCTACTCAAAAAAATGAGAAGAAAAAATGTGACACGAAATACAACAAAAAAGACATTCTTGCCTCTGTTTAAAGAGACGGGAAGAAGTAAGAAGAAAACTAAAATTATAATTTCACATTATTTTCTCTTGATATACTATTTTTATCATCACATAATATGAGAAAACTTTTCAACTTGAGTTCATCCACTTTTTCTCCTCTTTTCATTTTCTTATGTAAACAAACAAAGAAAAATATATTGAAATTTGTGTTTTTTGGCTCCGCATTTTCTTTTTCCTCAACTTCTTACCATCCAAAGAGTAACTAAGCATTTTTGTTAGGCTCATATTTCAGATTGTACGAAAGAATTGTCTCTCTGAATGATGAAATTTAAAAAGTTGGGTTTGGATGATTTAAATTTATACTCTGTATAATAGAGAAATACAAATGTTTGCTAGGGGATGCAAATCATGCAAGAGTCTCACGTTAAGAGACATTATAAAGGGTTTTCGTTTTGAAAAGACTGTGCAACAATAGCTTTTAGCATTGACATTTTCTAAATTAATCAATATCATTAACATTTTATTCAAAACGACGACATTAATCGAGAATGTTGTAAACAAGGCCTATATTAAACTTAAATACTTTACAGAAATGTTTGGAAATCTAGAATTAAGGGATAATATAAATCTTGGAGCTTTAATTCATAATTTCAATATATTTTGCTTTGGAATGGAGGAACTAACTACGGAGTAATTGATAGAACAAATTGTGACATTCATAAGAAATACACAACTAACTGAATTTGTAATAATGTTACAGGTTCATTCCATGTGTGTGCGGCCCTTCGGAAACCTCTGCCACGGCCGCCGTCTCCTCCGTCTCCCCCATCCTCCGGTCAGGCTTGTTATCATCTTCTCCGGCGTGGTTTCACTATCACTGCACATCGGGTGGTGGTCTGTCAGGGGCCCACCTCGTCGCCGCCTTCTTCCTCCTCCGCCGCCATCTTTTCTCCCGCGAGACATTCTAGATCGCCAAACGGAGCCGCCGCTCTTCTTCAGGAGCTCTTGGAATGTCAGGATGTCCTCGCTCACCTCGTGCCTCGAGAGGGAGACCAGCCCGGGAAGAACGTCCCTCTGGAAGTCTCTTCTCGCCGCCGGCCCTCTTCTTCTCGGCCGGCGTTTGGAAACTACTTCTCGTGTTTCTCCTTCGCCGCCGGCTCCGCCGCCGCCATCGTGGTGGACGTCCAAAATTGATGGCTCGTAACACTTCTCGTCTCTCAATTTTAACGTCGCGAATTCAAAGTAATCCATCCCTTCTGGGATCGAATCCTCCTCATCATCATCTTCTCCTTCTTCTTCACCATTTAGGGTTGATAATTCGTCAATTTGAGAACTAATCAAATCTGCAAACCATTTGAGGCAATCTCCAGATGATGATGGGATTGATGAGATGGAAACTATAGCCTCTGCAGCTAGTCTTGTAACATCTTCAATGTTTTCTTCAGATTCGAGATCCGTTGGAGCCTCTTCTTCTTCTTCTTCGTGGAGAGAGACGTTAAGATCGATCTGATTTCTCAAACCAGAATCCGAATCTTCGAAATGATTTGCAGTTGCTGCTTCATCTGCGTTCACCTTACCAGAATCAGCAGAGAAATTGAAAATTGGAACGCCAAAAATCTTCTTATTAACAACATTAGCAGCATCTTCTCCTGCTGCTTCGGATTTCTTGAAGAACTGATGAGAACAATTCTGCAGCAAATCAAGATTCATGTGATAGCTCTTCTCTACCATAATGTCGCCGTTCCTGCCTGTTTCGACTACATTTAACTCGATTCTTTGGTTCTGTGAACTGATATTAGCAATAACACTGGAAGCAGAGGAAATCTGTTTTCCTTTGCCCTCTGATAAAACTACTCCAAAAATGGTTTTCTTCTTCTTCTCCGCTTCTGCATTGGTATTCCTAGGCAAATCATCAGATGAGGGAGCATCTGCATTGAAGTGGACACACAGAATGCTCAAAACAACATAAAAGACACATTTGCAAAAAAAAAAAAACCCAACAAAGCCAGTAAAATCCCACAAAAATAGGGGTCTGGGTGTGTGTAAGGTTGTTTCAAAGACACCCCGGCTTAAACACAGAGGCATAGACAAAGTAAAAAAAACCCCTTACCTGCATTTATGTCAAGAGAATAGTTCTCATGTCTATACTCTCCATGAATTGACTGTATGTTCTGGAGGCAAGTTCCGTCATTCCTTTCCACAAAAGGATTTCCACTGGATTTCTTCCCATTTTGGGTGTCATTGAAGGGAGAGATTGGGGCATAATCGTCCTCAATCACAATCGGTTCATTCAAGTCAGCAAGACAACCGTTCCTCCTTAAATAAGTATCATATCTCACGGGATTAACGCCTTGTTTGGCTTCATTGCCTTGCATGGAAACAAGGGCAGCCCTATTTGCCGATTCTCTACACCCAAACAGAGCCCGAGGGTAATGAATCCCTGAAGAGGAGGACACTTGGCGATGGGCCAAGGGAAAATGATTAGCATGCCACATTCTTTTCGCTTCATCGGGAGGAGTGTGAGACAAACAGCCCTCAACCTCCAATGGATTCTTGTGCAGTTCTCTCATTCTCAAATCACTCATTAGGTCCCTTTGTTTGTTGTAGAGACGGTGAAGTTCTTGGAGCTGAATGGCCAATAACACATTGGATTCAGTACATGGAATATCAGAAGAGAGATTAAGCTATACTTTGAATGTACATATCCATAATGTTTCAAGTCATTGCCATCATTACATCTACGCTTATGCATGTCTATAAAGGGGTCATTTGGCTCGTAATTGAATATGAAATTACCTTAGAGGTAGTGTTTGGGAACTAGCATTTCATTTCAAATCTTGCATTTCAATTTCAAAATTTGAATTCTTGAATTTCATAAAACAAGGGGAGACATATGGATTTGCAATTGAGCTCTGTAATGAAATAGAGGAATTTGCTTCAAATCCAAATCCAAAGTTTCAAGATTTCTCATACGTTGAATTTGAACCAAATCCGGATTTGAAATCCAAACTTTAGTTCCCAAACACGCTGTTAGGTAATTGGATATCTGCTGGTAAAGGAATGTAAGATTGCATGAATATAATATTACCGTAAGGGGATGTTTGGTTCATGTTTGATGTCTATGGATGACTAAATAAGGCGATGTGATCATCTTTGGGACGGTAATGTGAAATTACATAAATGTAGCAATGAATCAAGGGTCAAAATTCTAAGGTCAAAATATGAAAGAACACAAGAAAGAATACCTGGTGCCTGAATGTTGATTCGTGCTTCAAGATCGTTTGCCTCACATTTTCCTTTTCATATTCAAAATACCCATCCATTGGAAATCGCAGCGAAAATGATTCAAAATGCTGGCCAATCGGCGTTGTCTGTTCATTGTTGTTAAGTAAACACATCCCGTTACTCAAGCTTCCGTTTATATCCTTTACAGAGTAGAATGCAGGCAAAACTGTCTTGCACTGTACCTTAGTCCCCATTCCAGCAATCTAGTGAAAGAGTTCAGGTTAGAGTATCAAAGCAATACAAATCAAACTAATCTAAAAACCCCAATGTCTACTCATCTTTCAAGGATCTTGTGGTTAATACTGTTATAAATCTCAACCACAAAATTTTCACTGTCTTAAAAAAGTGAAAAGTCAAAACATGAGTTCAGATGTGGGAAGGGAGTATAACACAGTAAAACAATTTGCATATATAGAAGCAACTTTGCCAAAAACAAAAGTATGGACCATAGTGCAAATCAAAGGAATTAACTTTTATTCGTGTTTCTTAAAAAGTAAAAGAAAAATGGATAGCTGAGACCAAGAACTGAAATTACATTGATGGCATTCTTCTATGTCTTAACATCTTAAACAACCCATGAAAGCTATTAAAGTAATTGCCAGAAACAGCATAGGCATGTAAGAGAAGAAGATTTCATGTAAATGATATCACTCTTCAACAGTGCTTGAAAAGATATATCTCACCAATTTCCTCATTTTCTTGGTTTTTAGTCAATCTTATTAGCAATCAAAGAAACCCCAGAACAAAGATTCAACAATTAAGACCACATGAACCAGAGAGATTTCAGCAGTGAGCAAAATTACCTCAAACCCCAGATTTTCAATCAAATTCTTTGAAAGATGTCAGAATTTAGAAGAAAGAAGATAGATCCCTCTCTCTGGCTAAAAGCCAAGTGTAAATAAAGGCACACACCCATGACCAGAAAAGCTGCAATCTTTGCACTGGAGGAGACATTTGAAGAACACAGCCTTAATACAAAAGAAGAAGCTTTTATCAGTGAGAGAGCCCAGATGAGATTGAGATCTCTCTCTCTCTCTCTCTGAAGAAAAATCAAGTCTTGCAAATAACGAAGGACATGGAAAAGCTCAAGATTTGGTCTTTCTTGTTATCCTGTACAGTAGAAGTACTTTTTTTCTTTTCATTCATCATGTGGGGCCATGGGTCACTCATTCTCTTCCCCCATTGGCCAGTCGATAGTTATAGCACAACAACAACGTATCTGCGGAATAAATAAATGCGGAAAAAATTAAAGATTTTTGCTTTTTCTTTCTGGGCTTTTGAGGAAGTGAAAGGCGTGGGTAGTTGTGTAGCTCATTTTCTAGATTCTCTCTCTCTCTCTCTCTCTCCCTCTGCCCCATCTTCTCTGCCTTTTTTAGCTGGACGGAGCTTTTCTGTTTGGCTGGTGGTTTTGCCCCGATTGGTTTGCCTTTACCTTCCACATTTTAAAAATCAGCCTTTGACATTAGAAATGAAATGAAATGAGGCATTTATGATGTCTAATTTGAAAAGGTAATGGTTTGAATTTTAAAATACTTGGGGTTTTTAATGTAGGAAACTAATGTCATTAAATGAGATCAGACGTCTATGGTGTTCTGTATATTTTTCTAATGAACCGTTAATTTTACGAATGAGGTTGTGTTCCAATGTCATTTCATGACACGGGGGTTCCAATATCATGAGAATCCCACCCAACATGAGGACAGTTCCCATGACATTGTCCGGCAATGTTATGAGATGACCTGGAGATGCTCTGGTACCCTATTCGTAAAATTGACGATTCCTATGACATTGTCCAGCATTTTTCCCTTCTCATTTGTTAAACTTATTTGTTGCTTTAGGAAATAAACTTTTGTTTACATTTTTAAGCATGTTCTAATCTCATCTAATAAAATGAAGAAGTGCATGTAGACGAGAGAAATTTTACGCTCAATTGATGAGGCAAAGGTATTATATTCATTCATTGCAATTTAGATTTGCTTACGTATGGTAGCATTTGTTCTCATGTGAAACCCTTGAGTTAATGACTTAAATTTTTTTCTCCGAGGTTTGAAGTGTATGCTGGATAATCAATAAAAAAAATTTGATTTAAAAAGTATAGTTTTAGTATTGATAAGTACATATGTATCTCATACAAAATGTATTTGAATTTTCTATGTACAAAGACTTTAGTATTTCTCAAGAAAAAATAATGCCATTATTATTGATTATGTTATTGTACACTATTTTTGTTCAACATTTATTTTAACTTGATTTAGAAATATAGTGCAAGCTTTCAAAATCTTTAATTTCTTTTTTTGTCTTCACTATGCATTCCTCAATATTAGTATATACGGAGTAATACTTTTAATGTTTATATTGAAAACACTTTCGTTCTGTTGTCTTTATATACACTATAAATTTATTTTTTATTTTTTTATTAACTTAAAATATGTCCATGTAACGCACGAATTAGAAAACTAATTAATCCGATGAAAGTTATGAAACATAAAGTTATTCAAACCTAGCAGCACTATCAAAAGCTAACTCACAAAAAGCTTCAAACACCCTCACACTCGCTATGGTTTCCGTCGCGGCAGAGCACGACATACGGGGTGACGACATGCTACGGGCTTAGTTCCCATTTGCTCTGCATTTCATTCTTCCACAACTCCACTCTTCGGCTTAGAAGTTCAGAGTTCAATTCGCCATCCTTTCTAGTTTTCGCTCAACTGCCACCGGTAATTACGAATGGCCAGTGTGACACTTATTGTTCTATACGTATATTCTGAAATTATATGGGAGTTAGTATATGGTACATCCGGATGTACCTAGAGATAGGTACATCTAAGTAGTACTCATTTCGAAATAAAGTAGTACTCATTCTTGCACAAGCATAATAGTTCATTTGAAAAATGTGATACTCAATCTGAAATAACGCAGTACTCATTCAGAAATAACATCGTATTCATTTTCACAAATTTATTCAATATTCATTTACGTATAACATACTTCCTCCGTCCCAATTTAAATCGCCTATTTTGACTTTTGGGTATATTTAAGGAAAATAAAAAATAAAGTTGATTTTTCGAAATTGACATTACTTTTTAGGAGGGGTGATGGTGAATGAGAATATAAGGTGAAGAAGTGTGACTTATTTTAGGGGTAGTTTAGGTATTTTATTTTTAAAAGTTTACGAAAACAATTAACAGGCAACTTATTTTGGGACGGAGAAAAAAAGCAAACATGCAATTTAAAATGGGAGGGAGGGAGTAACATTCATTCTAAAACACATTTGTACAGTATTCAATCGCTAAGAAAAAACCAAAGCATCTGGAATCGGGAAGAAAAAATAGGGAGCACCTGGAATCGCGATCAGATCTTCTCACATCCAAGCTGCTGTCGCTGATCAGACCTTTATCCTTCAATTGCCGATCGGACTTCCAAACAATCTCCATCTTCATCGTCAATCGCCGATTGGACCTTCCCGCAGCCTAGTAATCGCCGATCGATCGCGCAGCCTGCTTCTCCTTCATGGTCGGCCGTTCTTGCAGTGGCGTTTGCCCTAATTAGTTGCCGGATGTACGGTATAATTTGCTATTGTATGGAGTGTTTATGTTGGTTATATTTGAGCTTCTGAGTTTCTATTTTTGATATGCTGAATCAATGAATTATGGCCAATTGTGGTTAAATGTTCAATTTGCAGACTTAGTCAATTACGTCCACTAGGGTTTAAGCCATTAGTTTTGCAGGCTATAATGTAAATTCTGGTTTTCAGTCATTTAAAAATGGAGTTCACCAGATAATGGTAGGTTTTGCATTTACGCAAATTTTACTGCTATATTCTTACATTCTTAAAGAAGTACTCGGTAAGAAACGATAACCTAGTACTCCGTGTAGTTCTGTAATTCCAACTTCGTTGGGGTCTGGGAGTCAAGATGTACACAACCGTATGTAGATAGACAGTTTCTGTTAGACCCTTAATGCATTGCTGCATTGACTGCCCAAAACTTCATTGAGAGCATGAAGCGGTGGAAGTTTAATGTCCCATTTTAATTTAGTCCATTATCTACCTGATTTTTACATTCTTGTGTTAAATGCAGATGCCGATAGATTTTGGATTTTTGAGACAACATATTAACCTTTCTTTTTATTTGAAGCAGAAAAGTCTCGTGCTCGATAGTGGCCATTTTAAGGGGATGCATTGGTGTTAAACCCATATTTTTAGAAAATGGGGAAAGTGGTGGCTTTAAGGCCTCATTTATTGAAAGAAATTCAGAGGCTTTTATGTGTAAATCATACAAGTAAGTTAAGCATCAAAATTCCAATGAATATTATTGAATCCTTTAATAAATCAACTATTTCTTTTAATCATTTCCTATTGGAACTGTTAGGGAAGAGGTATCAGCTTCTTGGAGGAGCTGGAAGTCTAGTTCCATTGTGTTTGCCCTCATCTTTTCATGAATCAATTGGTAGCATGAAAAAACATGATTGCATACGCTGTATTTATCGAAGGTGATTTTTTTCTACATGTTTTACTGCTTCCAGAATTTCATCTTCATTTCCTTGCACTAATTTTTTTTGATTGTACAAGATCAGTGTTTATATGAACCGAATAAATATACTCTCCTATTTTTACAAATCTTAATGTTGCTGCATTTCTAACATACAGTGGCTCTCAGGTTTTCAACTATGCCAAAATCAAAACAAGAGTCTCTTCAACAACTTGACTTGTTGTCTTTCATTCAATCTACCGTTAGCAAGCATGAAGGTGAAACAAGTTTACAGACCATAATGGCATAATTCCTTGCATTCTTGCAATAATATATTAAGAACCATATTCCCTAATACAAGTTGTGAACCATATTTCTTTTAATGAATCTGAGTGCGAACTGAGTTATGTGAGCTGTTATAAATTGTTATCAAGATCCTTCGTGCAGTAACTGTCCATGAAGCATCTCATAGGACCAGTCACACTGTCATTGTGCTTGAAGTACCTGAGAACTTTCAGGGTTTCAGTATACCTTGATGAGTCCTACACAATTTTTAGTTAGTTTGATACACATATTTGCTTTCATATGTACTAAATACTAAACATGCTTTCCTATCTTGAAGTGCAAAAGCATAAGAACCCTCTTTTCTACCAAACCTAACATTCTCTCTCTCATTTCTACTTGAATGCTTAGGCCCTTCTCATATTTGGTTAAATGGAATTTTGACAAAAAAGAATATATTCAAGAAAGAAGGCATTGCATTAGTTCTTGTAGCTGAATTCTTTCAAGGTTCCCCTTTGACACATCATGACCTTTTTATCATGCTTGAGAAAGTCAAATTACTTCAGCAGAGGTAACATGTCTTTGCATTGTATTGGCTTCTCTAATAATTTGCGTGGTTGGTTTGAGCCTTTGAAATTGCAGGTATCCTTTCCTTCAAGTAATGGGATATCAGTATACCACATCACCAATTCTCTCCAAAAATGATTACACACATTTACTCCAAAGAGTAATGAAGGAATACATAAGCTTTCCTATTTTGCTGTCTAACACGAACTTCCCCAAGGTGTGTTGCATACCACTATTGAACTAACATTTGTAAATGCTCATTCAAAATATGGAATTTTAAAAGGAGATTCATTTTTTTTGCATGAATGGACCATACTTCTAACACGTTGCTGATCAATAATCAGATATTGTATAATTTACTTGGTCCATGTAATCTTATGATTTAGATTGGTACTTCTTTTGAAGATTTTCCCGAGTCCTTCCTCTGCCTAATTTAGACAAGTGTTTGACGTCCTTAACTTTTGTTTTACACTCCGTATTTTTTATTTTGCAATTTTAGATTGTTCAAAGTCCATGTTGCATTATATTCAAGGGCCCTAAGAGTCCTATAACTTACCATCCCAAGGAAGTAGATCAAATGATTCTGGACAATGGTATGCCATCCTTTTGTTATTTTCTTTGATTCTTTGAAGTTGAAATTAAGCTAACTTTCTGGTCAGAGGGGTCTTTGATTCTTGATATTTAAATCTAAAATGGATTATTTTGTAGAAAAGAACTGATAATTATGAATATATAGCAGCTGATTCTCGACTGGAACAATTTAAAACCATTTAGAGCAAACATATACTAGTATATACCAGAAGAGCCTACATTAGGTTCATTTTCTGGTCAGAGTATTCTCTGGTTCGTGCTTAGTAAACTAGAACAGAGTATTGTTCGAACAGAATATTCCAGTCAACTAGAACAGAAAAGTGTAGAACCATCCAGATTGACAAGTTACTAGTAAAACAAATCCGGATGGACAATTCTACCCAATATGGTACGTATTTTGTACTTCCTCCAACCAAAGCCCCAAATTAAAGTCACTTCTACTTTTATCATTGTTTTTAATAAAAACTGATATTTTGTGATGTAATTTACTATATTGACTTTCAAAGAGGACTCCTACACTATCACATCATTTTTAAAAGTCAACAAGTGGTAAGGGACTAAGGGTGAGTTGGGAAAAGAAAAAAATTACTGGTCTTTAATAAAAGAAAGTAAACCTTTTTTAGACAAATACAACATGGTGTTGCACTGTAGACTGTATTGTTATTGTTTTTCTGCGTTTTGAAGCCTTGACAAATTACTACCTACAAATGAGGCTGTTCGGCTGTTAGATATGATAATAAACTTGTTTTTCATATATCTGCCCCATTTTCCTTGATAGTATTGCTCTTTGTTGTATTCTAATAATTCCATCCATCTGGTGATCTTACTGATAAGGCATCTTTGCCCTTTGCTTCACAGTAACAGCCATCAAAGATTTGAAAGTGCAGCATATGAAGACTCTTGGTTTCATGCATACTATGAATAGTCCTTGGCAAAAACCAGTTGAAGTATTCAAGGAACCATATCTCTGTATTCCCTTACAGAATCTATTCCTTTATTTCCCAAGTATATGTTTCTCCTGGGCCCTATGCTTTAGTTCCTTATTTACTATATTCCCCATGATAAAAAGAACCTCATGGGTCTCAATGCAATAATTTACTACCTCCATCTCAAATTATAAGGGGCTTCTAGTATTTTAAGTCTATGACGCTCAAATGAAGTAAATTACATTTAACTCAGCATTACAACAACAACAACCCAGTGTAATCCCACAAAAGCAGGGTCTGGGGAGGGTGGGTGTACGCAGACCTTGCCCATACTTGAAAGTAGAGTGGCTGTTTCCAAGAGACCCCCAACTCGGGCAAAGCATAAAGCACAGAGCACGAAAGAAAGGGCAAGCTAAGAGTAGAAACAAAAGAACACAAGAGACAAAAAAAGGAAAAAAAGCAAAGTCACGGAGCAAGAAAAGTACACAACAGTAAGTGCAAAAGGCTAACCATCTTACACTAAAAGAACTAGAGAGACTAGCATAGAGTCCCAGAAGCTACCCAACTACCCTCGTCTATCTAAGGTCATATCCTCAGTTAGGGCTAAACAACCTAGATCTTGTCTGATCACCTCCTTCCAACTCTTGTTAGGCCTACCTCTACCTCCACCTCCTCTACATTTAACTCGGCATTGCTCTATAATATTTACATATTTTAAATAAAACTAAGCCAAAAGTTCTTTTAAGTTTCTAAAATAGAATTTGAGTGTGATAAAAGTTTCTTTTAGAACTAAGCAACTAAAAAAAAGAGTTGGGTATCACATGAATAGTTATAGGGAAAGGTAAAGTGCGACAGTGGGAATATTATAAATGTCTGGCATAATGTGTTGATTACTTTTCAGCAATGCCATTTACTTGAACATAAAGGAATTGAAACATTCTTAACTTATTACATTGTCCCAAAATGAATTTACTTCATTTGTTGAAAAGTAAAACTGTATGGTTGAAATTTGTCTAGAAGGGGGAGTAACGTTGTGAGCCACACATTTCTTTCCTCAATAGGAAACTGAGAAAGTGCAAACTTCAATTTGGGACATCCGAAAAAGGAAAGTGTGAACTTCATTTTGGGTTAGAGGGGGTATTATTGATGGTTGGCTGGTTTGGTCTGTTTTTTATCTCTTATGCGGGCGTGCGGGCATGTGTAATGACTGTAATCATTGGTGCCTTGCATAGTCTATTTTAATATTGTCTGCTTGAACAGTTAGAAACAGTTTGTATTTGCTCTTCTGGTAGGTTGTACTTCAGTTGATGAGACCGGAGGTCGCATTTACATTTCTGACAGTAATCATAACCGGATCATTGTGATTGATGCTCATGGAGGAATTCTAGACTCGGTATGCCTTAAAATTCTACAGACTTGTTGAAGTACATTGCTAATCAATAGATGATATTAACATTGTCATAATAAGTATTTAAAAAATGCCAACTGAAAACTTTGTTTCTAACGTAGATTGGTTCCTCTCCTGGTTTTGAAGATGGAGACTTTGAAAACGCAAAGTTTATGCGTCCTGCAGCATCACTTTATCATGCTGATGAAGATTGCCTGTACATTGTGGACTCAGAGGTATTCCATAAAGCCCTTGGTTTTTATTTTCTATTGACAAAAGATTGCAAGTGTCCATATTGGGCATGTCAGGACACCCTGGTCTCAACTGCTCTTTTAGTGTCTTTAGGCCTAATAAACAAGTATTCCAAGCTTCAGTTATGCATTTGTAGTTGTATTCATGAATTCACGTAGTTAGATCGCTTTTTCTTTTATATCCTGGTCTGCCCCTTCCCCAGTTCTCTTTCTGCTTCAGTTTATGCACTCTTTAATCTTTATTCATTAGTTAGTTGTGCTAACATCGCTCTTGGTGTGAAAGAACCATGCCATCAGGAGAGCTGATATGGGGAAGAGAATTGTAGAGACACTGTATCCTGCAACAAACTCGAATAAGGATTCCAATAGCTTATGGAGCTGGATTTTGGGCAAGCTTTCGAGAAAGAAGGAGCCTGATGCTAAATCTGATGAATGTTCACCAAATTCGTTGCTTTTCCCTTGGCATATGTTAAAATGCCAAAACACTCTCTTTGTTCTTAATTGCAAGTAAGAGTCTAGCATTCTCACTTGATCCCATAACTTCACTCATTGCCTTATCTTATCTAGTACTTAAAACAAAGCAGTGAACTGTAGATTGAGATACATCATTAATTTTTGAGATTATTTGACCTATCAAATCCTTTTGTATGTTGGTCTTTCAAGCTAACATTGCTACAATGCTTTTTTCCCATTACATTCTCTTTCAAAGTCAATTGAAGCTGTGAAAACAAATTAGTTTGATTGTGTTTATTCACTTGATTGGCCAATGTCCATGCACAGAACAATTGAAACTTGAGATTCTTTACCTCTTTTGACCCGATAAATGATTAAATGGCCCGTTAAGTTGTTGAGTGACCTTTTACATCTTGTACAACTGGCATTGTTGTGACTGCAAGTTAAAAATTTATTTGCAGCTTGCAGACGTTATGGGTCATGGACTTTCACTCTGGGACCCTCAAAGAAATTGTGAAAGGTATGGAAGCCACTGCCAGGGTACTGCATTATTTGTTATGTATTATATTATACGATGTATGTTGGTCCAATCATCATCATCACTTTGCATGTCTTTGAAGGATTCTCAAATATAATGGAGATCTGTGGGCATTTAATTCTGGAGAAGTCAAATATTCTAAAACAAGTGCCGGGTGATTTGTTGAAGCGGCTAATGGACAATAATATCTCGTTGGAGGGAGTTCCATATGCTGGTCTAATGTCTTCTATTGCAACTTTTCAAGATGATATGATCATTTGCAATCCAGGTATACAAACAAGAATTCCAAGTATATAGAACATGCTATTTGCATGTACAAAGATTTGGTTGTGTAATAAGCATGTCTTTGAAGTTGGTCAGGAGGTTTTAAAATTTGATAGGAAATCCGGGACTTCATCAACCATCAAGTTCTCAAATTTTAGTGTCTTGGGCCTTCCTTATTGGGTCCCATTCCCTCTGGAGCAAGTTTGTGCTACGTAAGTGTATCACATGCAAAGTGGTTTCTCTCTTTCACTTTCCCTTTATAATCATCTTACCACTACAATGAATTTAACTTATATTTTCCAGGCATGACACACTCTCAGAACTTAATGTTGATCACACTGAAAATTTTGCCTTGCTCCCAGGTTTTTTACTTCCTGTGATTTAAATGTTCCCTGCTTATCAGCTCCTGCATATTTAATCTGTGTTTACATTTGTGTCCTACAATATCTAATTTCACTTTGACGTTTCACGGTTTCACCTATAGGCTTATGCTTTGGTTGTGTCCATTTTAGGCAGAGTTGATATACAAATGAGTATCGAGATACCCAAGTCATTTGATCTTGTAGAACCCTTGAGTGAAAGCTGCATTTGGCGCCAAGCTAGAGGAGCAGCGACAGTAGTCTCTGAAGCAGAGAGCAGTTCTACTTCCGAAAAGGTTTCTTATAAAAAAAGTTTCATGCATTAATTCCATTTAGTTGAGAGGGTCTATGAGTCGCATACAGATAGTGTTTTTTTATGAGTTGTATTCAGGTATACACCGCCCAACAATGGTATGATGAACTTGACCACCATACCTTTTGGGCACCAGAAACAGAAGACGACGAAAGACAAAACTCTCCCACTGAATCTAGCACAGACGTAGTGCTTAGCTCGGGTCCTTCTCAAGCCGTCACTCCTGAAGGGACAGTTTGCATTGGTTGCTGTGTCAACACCAGCCCTGGGACAAGTGAGGTAGCCGTCCTGTTCCAGAATCATCTTCTCACTTATGCCCTCAATTCTTAATTAACTGCTTGGTACATTACAAAACGAATGAATTTGGATGTAATTATGTCCAGATTCATACCATTTCAATATACCAAAGAAGTCAACCTGACAGTTACGGAGTAATTAAGAATGGAGGGAGTACTTTTTGCCATCCATAAAATCATCCTTGGGGTATCTTTTTTGGATTTTTTACTAGTGAAATGTCACTTTCACCCTTCAACAGCTCAAAATTAAATTCTACTTCACATCTTATCAATTGCAGTCATTTCCACCCAATAAATAACTCTTTTCAACCAAACGGCCAAACTACTCTTACTACCTGTGCTATTTTCACATGGGAATATCATTTTGGGACAAAAGGAATAATATTTTTTTCCCAATTTCAGATCATCATCTCAGCTGCACTGTATTTGAAACTGAGAAAGAGCGGAGATGCCGAAAGTTTGGAGCAGAAGGCCGCCATGATAGTGGACAATATTGACCCTGGCAAAAGGGGAAACAAAGAAATGCTTGTTTCATATCTTTTGGCAACACAGAGAGATTTGGAAAGCCTCATTGTGAGCAGACCTCTACATGTGGCGCTCAAGTTTGAGTGCCCAATCCACCCAACGTCTGAAGATAATTCCAAAGAGGTTGTGGTAACTCACTCTTCTCTAAAGCTCAATGTTTCTCTTTGAACCCATAGTCTCCTTTTAAGGGAGGTATGTTTCATTCTTCTGGTTGGACCTTGCCAAGTTTGACTTTTTGGTCAAATATTATTAATTTTGAAAAATATTTTTAGTTGACATGTTTTAGTGGAGGCGTGAAAGTTGGAAATTTTGCACATTTTATGAATGTCTTCGTGCTGAAGAACATTTATACCATTCATATATTGTAAATTACTCCATGATATTTATTAAAATGTATTTTTTGGCAAAATTAAATATATTTGACTAAAAAGACAACATCGTGAAAGTCCAACAAGGGTTACTATTTAGTACTCTATTAACTAGTGTTGTGACATCCTTTTTGTTATTCAAGAAATTTTTCTTACATCCCATAATTTTGTTGATGTTTCACTTTTTGATTTTCAATATAAGATTTTGACATCATTATTTCCCCATGCCAATTGCCATATGCATTGTGTATTTGCTTTATCAAACCCCCTTTTACATATCAAATGATCAAAATCATCAAATGCATCTAAATCATTGATATCCCTGAATTCATGCGGGATAATACTACTTCCATTAAATTTTAAGAGCATTTTTTTTTTTGCAAATTGTAGAAAACTCTAGCCAATGCCCCATGTGGTTTAGAAAATTAGCATTAATTTCCTATATTTTCGAAACACATTTCTAAAACTTTTGTGATTTTAAAACGTTGCACCCACATTCATCTGATCATTTTTCTAGTCATTTTTCGGCGAAGAGGTAACATTGATGCATATTTTTTAAACCATAAGAGGCACACGTGCTCATTTCTTATTTTTTGTTTATTATTTTGTTTTTTTTCTTTTATAAACTTTTTTATCTCTGTTTCCCTTTCCTAGAAAAGTTTTTTATTTTTTTTTGAATTTTTATAATGTTTTCAAAAATTCAAAATTCTTTGTGTTTGAAATAAAAATAAAAAAACATATATTTCATCTATCTCAAATTAAACATTTTAATTTTCTATTTTCTAGAATAATGTTTTTGGTAAGCTCAAAAAGAAAATAAAAATAATAAAAATATAGAAAGAAAATAAAAATAATAAAAACGTCTCTAGAATTGGGATGCACAACTAGGATATTCATTTTTATTTTTTCTTGAATTTCATTTCTTAATTTATTTCTCATTTTTTGAAGTTCTCAAAATATGTTTTAAATTTTCTATTTTAGAAAACAAAAAATGAAAATGGTTAAGTTAAGACATACAAATGTAGTATATGTTACTCCGTAGTTTTTTTCCAACAAAAATCTTTTTAAATTTTAAGAACATTATAAAAACAATTTTTTTAAAAAAAAATAAAGAACTTTGATTTAAAAAGAATCAAAAAAAGGAAAAAGAAAAAAATAAACGAAAAATAAGAAATGAGCACTAGTACTCCCATTATTTGGAAAATTGGCACAAATGCCCATTTCTTTGTCAGAAAAATAGCCAAAAAATGATCTGAGTGAGTATAAGTGCAACATTTTGAAATCACGTGGACTTTATAAATAAAGTTTAACAATATGAAAGTATTGGTGCCTATTTTCCAAACCTACAAGAGTATTTGTGCTATTTGACCAAAAAATTTTGACCTCTTTTACATGTTCAATGCTAGCTCAAAGATCAGTCACCCAACTTGTCCATGACAATTTAACTAAATCTAAACAATATTAACATTTTAAAAAATACATAGGGGCATGCTGGGTACACCAAAATGTAGTAACCCATTTGTACACCAGGCAAACACGGATTAACACAGACACTTAGTATCTATGTTTGCCTGTGTTTGTCAGGTGTATAAATGGGCTACCCCATTTTGGTATACCCTAGGTTTATTCAAATAAATATATCCAAAACTATGTTTATGAGGGTAGGAAAAAACACTAAAATTCAAATTATAATTGCTACAAGGGTCCGTTTGGTACACAAAATTGACAAAATTAGAATTGAATACAATGAAATTAAATTCAATAGAATTGAATTTTCATATCCAATTCATTTTTTTGAACTGCCAATTCTAAATTTAAATATTTTTTGTACTATCAAATATCAGAATTGAAATTGAAATAGAGCCTAATTATTTTTAAAACCCCAAGGAAACAATTTAGTTATCTATAGTATAGTGGACACGAAAAAATACTGAGATAGGAAAGAAGAAATGGACTATCTTCCACAAAGGGAAAAACGCAGCCGCTGACTGCTATTCGAAAAACCCTAAACATATTTTTCTCAAAGGCAAAATCGTGTTAATGTCCCGTTGTGGAAAGCCGTGTTAAAGTTACTTTGTAAACGACGGAGGCGGAGTTCTTGGATGTCTCGATGCACAAGTAATTCAAGAAGACACTCAACACCTTGTAAGGTAATCCCTAATTCGCCAAAAGAGAACTAGAAGGCATGAACCTCCGGTCTCCACCGTGCCAATAGAATCGTGATTAAACTATGATCCATTTTAATGGGTTGTACACGATGCACCCCATAAAAACCAGTAGTTCTGATATTTGTCTTTATCTGATCATCTTCGTAAAATCTTTCAACGTCGGTGTCATACTAACAAAAAACATTTTTGCATCAAGAAAATCTTCCTCTTCCCAAACACGTCTTGAACGATGCTTCTCTTGAAGTGTTAACACAGCATCATTTCAAGGACCGGCAATATCACGTTCAAATTGGTCCATTCCTTCATAAAATTTAATGCAAATACACAAAAATATAAGAGAAATAAAAGAACATATACTTCAAATTTCCATGCTATGTACAAAATATTGGACCATAATAATGTATCAAATATAAAAGAAATAAAAAAAAAATACTCCAATACACTCCAAATATATTTCTATCATATATACAAAACTTCCTTAAAGTTATTATATACAAATGCAAAATATAAAAGCAACATACATCTATCATAGGAATTTATTTGATTCATTTTTTCAAACTATTTAATTGAGTCGGGGGTCTCTTGGAAACAGCCTCCCTAATTCCGAGTAGGGGCAAAGTCTACTTACACACACGAAGTAGAACGAAGAAGTGTTGTGTTTTGAATTGTGATATAATTTTGAGGATTTGAATAGCGAAGAAATTGAATTTAAATTTAAGATAATGTGTTAGAAATGAGAGTGTTTGAATTTGAAAAGATGGTTGGAAAGTGTGAAAAGGGAAAAAGGGGCAGAGTAATTGAATATGATAAAATAAATAGAGAAGGAAGGGAGAAAAGTGACGGAACACGTGAATAATTTTTAATTATTTTATGCCTCCTGCATCACTGATTTAATCTTTGTGGTGTTGGATAGAAAGAAATCGACGAAACTCTAGCGAAATTTCATCCAAATCAGAGAGAACAGAGAGTTGGATTCTGTGCATCGTTAATTACGAGAAGATCGATTCCTCCACCGATTGATCTCTTATAAGATATCCAAACCAGAGGAATGGAGGATGTAAGTTCCTCCACCCACCATTACTACGACACCAGGCATCTCGCAGAAAAGTTAACACGTTTAGAAGAAGATTTTGCGGATATGAAAAAAGTCTTAAAGGAAGTGCAATTATCGTTATTATTGAATCAGCCTAAGCCTGAAGCCAAGCAAGTGCACTCATCTTCATCATTGAATCAGCCTAAGCCTCAAGCCAAGCAAGTGCAGTCCATAGTTATCGATGGCGCAAATGGCGCGCGCCATAGATGCGCCATTGGCGATCTAGAGCCGAAACGCCATGAATTGGGCAGTGGCGGTCGATTGTCTTGTGGCAACGCCAAATCGGCGCCATCGCCACGCCATCGCCATTCTCACGCCATTTTTTTAATTTAACCCGACCCAAATTCAATAAATTAGGCCCAATAAAGAAATTAAACCTTTAATTACTAGTCTCCAGCCCTTTAATCTTCTCAATCGATTCCCAAATCCCAATCGACGCGCAAAACCGGCAGGGCTAAATCCCAATCGTCGTCTTCTTCGTATCGGCTGCTTCTTCTTCTAGTCGCAACCCACTCCTTGTGCAACTCACAGATTGACGAAGCAGTATCGGGTAATTGACTAGTACTTCCTTTTTCCTTTTTTTAATACATCAGTATACTTCTTTTTTTCTTTTTCTTGAAAGCTTTTCTTCCTTTTTCTGTTTTAAATCATTAGTACTGTGTTGGCAATGTTTAATATATTTTTATTCAATTTGTTCTGCCATAAATTTTTTTCTGGTATAATTTTTTGGTCATTACTTTTTTTCCTATCATAATTTTCTATTTTGACAGGTTCACATAATTTTTCTGACACAATTTTTTGTCTTAATCTATTGTTTTTTATAGAATATATTCCTTATACATGTGCAAATAGTAGTAAATTAATATTCTGACAAGTGTCTTGTGGCAACGCCAAATATGCGCCATCGCCATGCGATATTGGCCCATCGCCATAAATGTCGCCATGCGCCATGACAACTATGGTGCAGTCATTTTCATCATTGAATCAGCCTAACCCTCAAGCCAAGCAAGTGCAATCATCTTCATCATTGAATCAGCCTAAGCCTAAAGCCAAGCAAGTGCAATCATCTTTATCATTGAATCAGCCTAGGCCTAAATCCAAGCAAGTGCAGTCATCTTCATCATTGAATCAACCTAAGCCTAAAGCCAAGCAAGTGCAATCATCATTGAATCAGCGTAAGCTTAAATCCAGGCTAGTGCAGTCATCATTGTATCAGCCTAAATCCATCGTGCAGATGATGAGAAAATCAGATATGAACCCTTTTCCACCCTCCGCTCAGCTGAGTATAATATATATGGAAGGACAAAAATATGCTATTTCAAGATAAATCTTTTGATTAAATGTTTACTCCAGATTTTTTTATTTAAAAAAAAGTCTTTACCTTTTTTATTTTATTACTTATTCCCTATTTTTTAGTCAAAGTTTAGACCTCAAAAAGCATAACTTCTGTTGTTTTTTTTGCTGTTGTTGTTATTGTGTGTGTGTTGGAGAGCACTATCGAACTCTTTTCTCTTTATTGAAATTCACTGTGGCCCATATGTAGTGCTATTAAAATTCATCCAAACAATGAATTTACACAACTTCTCTTGAGGCCAGCATATATTCAAAAGCCACTCTCATATTCAATCAACTAGAAATTTATTATGTCCCTCACCACAATGTTGTACTTGTCATCTCTAGGAGTTATCAAAAGTGTATTGCCTGCATCATGTGCAGGTAAATCATTGAGCAAAGGTGCAGAATGTGAAGCTGAAGTTTTCAAAATCTATTTTCGTTTGCTTTTTCGAGGGTGTAACCCTATATCTGGTGATGTGGAATTCACTAAAGCTGAGTGGTTTTTATTTCGTCACAGAATCCTACATATGGATACATCTCCCCGGTCTTTAAGAAGCCAGATCGACCCTATACCAACATTTTTTATTATGCACTTGCCATAGGGTTTTATATCTTTATCATCCGTGAGCTGATGTACACAAATGGGGACATGATACCCTCGCGGGCTATCTTTTATCGGGATACACAAAAACACAAAGATGAGTGGCAGGAAGCTCCACCCCTGCGTGGGGAAACCCACAGTTATTGCTTCTTTCAGGCCAATGACAAGATTTTGTTAAGAACAAAAGCACACACACACGAATAGAAAGCAAGAAAGCAATAGAGAACACGAGATTTAACGTGGTTCGGTCTAATCTGACCTACATCCACAGGGGCAACTAGGGTTTGTATTATTGAGTGATGATGATTACAAGTACAGGAGATCAAATATATAGACAACTAATTAGGGTTTAACCCTTGCTGGACAAGTTATAGCAAACTGGGCTTAAAACCATTTGGGCCGGCCGAAACCCTAATCTGGTCTCCTAATTCTCAGTTGTCTACAAGTGGGCCACTTTGGGCCGATGACTACACATCACCAACAATCTCCCACTTGGAGTATTTGGACCAAACTGCGGCTCCTCTCTGTACTTCTTTCTGTAAATGAAAAATCTTCCTTGATCTTCACATCTCCCTAGTTGCCCCTCTCCTCAACACTATTCCAGGAGACCAGCTGAAGCTATGCAAAGCTTCAGCTTATCCAGCACCACTGTCTTGGTGAACATATCTGCTGGATTCTTAGCACCTGAGATGTTCTTCAACTTGATTGTTCTATTACTGATCAATCCCCTCACAAAGTGATACCTCATCCCGATGTGCTTCGTCTT